>JAOCPS010755990.1:0-10362 GCA_025505425.1 Graphium colonna | reverse complement strand
AAATATTCAATAAATAAAAAAATAAAAAATTGTGTTTGAGTATCTACACAAATTATGTGGGTTTATATATATATATATATATATATATATATATATATATATATATCAGATCAAATCAGCAAGCCAAACATCATTAAAATATAGAATTGGCCAAGCAAGCGGCTCATCTACAGGTGAATAATCGTCATTACCCATGGACTAACGCAACACCAGAAAAATTAAAAAATCGTTGTCGGCCTTAAATGTATCAGTATTATAATTTTAATGTAGGCTCTTTTCTTAAAGCTCCCTAGATCATATCGATTCGGAAACATCGCTAGTAAAAATTGATTCTATTGAGATGTGTATGACTTAAGTATGGGCCATGTATCCCAACCACCACCTCGTTGGTTGTAATCGAATTAGTGTTTTGTCGTGTTGTACGGTTAAAAGTACTTTTAGGACTTGGCTTTCCAAGTGACCACGAAACTGTACATCGCTCGATATGTTTATGCCATTAATTATGATCGAGGCTGTGGCAAACTGTGGGAAGTGTTCCAAAAGCAATTTGATACGACATTTGTTTTTAGCGATAAACGCACAAACTCTTATATTCCGTTGGTTGAGCTGGACTAAATTAAGACTAAATTTAAACAACAATTCTTAAATCTGAAAGCTATATTTCAGAATCATATAACACTCTTAAACAAGAAAGAAAGTTTGTTTTCAGAATATTTTTGACTTTAATAAGTTAAATCTTTATTAATGTTTCTTTGAATAAAGAAAGAAAAGAAACAAAAAGAAAGAAAGAGCAAACTTGCAATGTAGTAAATACCATCCTCATATTTCCGGATTCAATTATGGTTTGGCCGCGGAATAAATATAAGCGTAAGGCCCCATGATCCGCTGACCTAAATTCATATTAATGAAAGTCGAAATTTTGCATATTATAAACAGATTTCATACAAGGATCTAACTGATCATCAGTTTTATGTAAAAGTAAAAATAACGCAATTTCGAACATAATAAAGATGAAATTGTCTTTAATAAATTGAATAACGTATTTTGTTAATACATTAGGCCATACGTATATGTTTCATAACAATAATTTTCATAATTTTATATTAATGTCACGTTGGCGTCTGATTTGACGTTTTACAATCAATAAGAAATGTTTTACACTATTTTTTCGTAATGAAATTAGACTTCCTTTCTCACAATAACAACAAAACGAAAACGTCCAACAAAACTTAACACAAATACTTTGTGAGATAATAAGTAGTTGAGGACTTGAACCATCATAAATGAAATAAGTTACTTTTATTTTCATAATATTAGTTAAGATGTTTGGTTGAAACAGAAATAAAGGAGTAATACCAATATACTTAATAATAAAAGTAACGATTACAAACTCTTTACTAAACTCTTTACTGTGTAACTAAGGAAATTGACCGACAAATAAAGATATCTTTAAAGTATATTAAAAGAGACAAATTCAGACATGAAACTTTGCTCAATCATTCTTCATATATTTTTTTTGTAATCTGCAAAACCAAAACAAACCATTAAAGAAACAACAAAAATATAAAAAAAAGGAAATAAAATGTATTATATATCTATATTAAATATATCGATTAAGATAGTATGAACTTTTATGTAAAAAAACATTTAAGTAGGAAAAACAATAATGGAGAGAAGTTCATTAGTCAATTAAATCTTGGGCATCACAAATCACAACGTAGAAAGGTTAGGAGATAAAAGTGAATAGGGTCTTTGGTCGTAGTTCTGATAAATTAGAAAGGTACGGACAACGATGAGACTAAATCTAATGTAATTAAAAGAAATAAACACTTAATTATTAATAGGGGCTTTTTATGTTAGCTTATTATCTTAGATATGCAAGGTCCATTACTTCATATTATCTAAATAGAACACTGTTTTAAGGGTGTCAAACCCAAGTTTTTATTTTTTATTTCTTGGATATTTTTTTATGATGTGGCTTTAAAAATAAATACAATGAACCCTTCTATCACCAACCTCTACTTTTAAGATAAAGATAAGTAACGTTTTCGTTTTATCTCGGCATATATCGAGGATTGTGACCACAGCGGGAGACCGCCCCTTGCGCACAATAAGTAAGAAATGGCATGCTGCTAATTTTATCACATGGTGAGGTAGCAGCTTTTACTTAGCTTTAGCAAAATATAACCTCCATATAAAACCATATAAAATACCCTCTAATAAAATATTAAATATTAAATTTTTAAATAACAACACAAGTTTACTCGGAAAATTACAATATTTGAATTAGATTTAAATAAATTTAATATAGTACGCGATTGGTAGTCCTGTGTGGGACATTTATTTTGATTTATGTACACGGTACATCCCGTCCAGCACCTAAATCAAACTTATTTGTCGTAACGATAAATCCGACGGACTAATAAAGTAAAGGACAGTTTCCGTTATGTTTTAACTATTAATGTAACGTAATTGATATCTATTAGATAATCTAGCTTCTTGTAGTCATAAGTTAATATAATTTATGGACGACCTCGCTTCATATTCCGAAATGTGGTCACGCTTAGTTGCTTCCACGTTTTGCTGATTAATTATGAAAGTTTCGGCCCAGTTTTGGAACACTATCCAGCGTCACATGTCTATTATATTCCTGAAATGGCTTTAGAACCATATTTTACATCTTGTCATTTAGTATTCAACTTATGAAATATGCATGCTGTAGTTTAAAACAAATGATCACAAAACATATCACATCACACATCGTAAGTTATTTATCACATAACCCCCAATCGATACACCTTTATGCCAACCTTCCAGGACAATTCACATAATATACTCCGTGTAGATATTAAATAAAACCAGTGACAGAATATACCCTTGCCACAGACCAGTTCGAGTTTTAACTTATCGGGATAAGTCTCGTCTGTTTGTACTGCTACAAAGCCATCCTCATAAAGCCGTCCTAAGAGATATATTATATGTTGTGGTACTTACATTTCTGCCATTATTTTACAAAGATGTTTCGATATGACAGTATCAAATACTTTGTGGAAGTCGACAATATAAAGCAAATAAAGACAAGATTGTTAAACTCCATGTGTTTTTCAATTATTTGACGCAATGTAAGAATTTGTTCACGCGCTCCTCTTTCTTTAACAAAACCTGCTTGTTTCAGTGCAATTTGCGGTAAAAGGTAGGCTTGTAGTCGTGTGTTTAAGACTTTATTAGGGAACACTTTACTAGCATGTGATATGAGACAGATGAGTCTGTAGTTGTTGCACTTTTTGATGCTGCCGTTTTTATGAAATGATATAAAACCAGATTGTTACCAATTTAAAAATACACTTAAGTTATTAAAAAAAATATTACAAATAATAAAAATAAGATTCCACCGTATTGAAAACATCTTCTCTTTTTGTAGTAGATTAAAAAGTTTTCCTTTTAAGTAATTTTGCATACTGTGTCCAAGCGGCTATGGACATAAAGTTCATCCAGAAAAATAATGCCGTTACTGAAAGGCAACAAAATTATTTCCACATGTCATTTAATTTTATTACTATTCAGCCAACACATAACTATATTAATGGTACCGAGGGAGAAGGCCAGAAAAAGTTTATAGGCGAAGCTGCAAAACTTTTTTTTTTTATTTATTAAGAAGATACACCATTTGTTTTTTTTTAAATACTAACTGCATTAAATACACAGATAATGACCATTTTTGTCAGACAATTATCTCAGTAGGTCCATATTGACGACGGGTGTACACATCATTCACAAGAAAAAAGAATATAAATATAGTAACAAAATGCTTGAATGCTTACGTAGTATTAAAAAGTAAATAATATAGTAACAATTGGTCACAATAAAATAAAACAACTTTCTTTTTCACCACAACTGTTCTTACAAAAGCATCCTGAAAATAAAACAGTAGACCAAATGGAATTCCAGCTGCTATTTACGCCTAGAGACGGTTTAGCGGACAATCCAATCAATAACAAGCAATCTATTTCCGTAGTACTGTAAGCGAAGGCAATCTCTAGGGACGACGGAAAATGAAAACTTCACTTAGTAGTATCGATCTCGGAAATTCTCTTCTTCAGTAAATCAATCGCCTAGGACTAAAACAGGTTGAAGGCAGAAGAAGAAAGTTAAGGATTACCATCCGACAAGTAACGCTAGTTGAAGAGCCAGCTTTTCTTAATAATTTTTATAAGACAAGTTATTGCCTGCTGTTCTACCTACCTTCTAACTACCCATAATTCTAAGAGATTTATATATTTCATACTATTTTCTAGGCTCTTTAGCAACGTAACCGGCTTTTAACCTACATCAACTAAACTGTGAAAACCGCATTCAATATAACACAGCATTTATTATTTGATTCGCATACAAACATACAAACAGACATACAGTAGGACCGACATACAAACATTATAAAAAAGCTTTTGCTTATATTTCTGTTATTAAGACTTCCTTTCTTAATATCTTTTGATTCTCTTGAATGTACAGACTTCGGTTAGTTACGATTTTATTATTTATATATTAGAGATTTAAAGTTGGTGATAATTATGATAGTAAAATCGTATTATGTCTTTGTTTATATATTATCTAAAGCTTATGAATAATATTTCTTTTTAAATAATATTACATTGTCTTTAACAAAATATATGACTTGTTCCTCAATACGAAGGTATAACATAACTATAGTTGAGTAAACCTTATGCTTACTTCACATAACCTAAAATAATGTATATATAAATATTTTATTTAGTACGTAAGTACATATTATTTTATTTATTTAGTCCTTTATAAGGTACGCCAAAAGCAAAATATATTCAAAAAAGTTTTGAACAATATATTTGCCAAATATAGACATACAAGGCTTTTAGTAATATTACCACTAAGAATTTTTAAAACGTAGATACAAACATATATTATATAGGACGTATTATACCTTTGTAATATAAATTGTTTATTCACCCAAGTTCGCAAATTCAAAGAAAAATCTAGGACTATTTCCTTACAAAACAGCAAGCCAAACATCATTACAGTAAAAAGCCGCGCCTGTTTCCGCTGTTTGAGCTGCCGAATCTGTCAAATAAATTATAAATGGCTACTCATATTGATACATCGAATTTATTAGGGCGGGCCTTGTTTACGGACGATGGAACGTAAATTGATTTATTGGTAAACATGAAACGGAATAACATGAACGTACAGCAACGTTGATGTTTGACATGAGAACCTTGCTACATAAGCTTTTGTACAAACAGATTCTCATCAAACCTCTACTGACAGCCATCACATGAACCAACTAGTTTATTCGTTAGATATAAGTAATTTAAACCAGAAGACATGATATGAAATGTTACCATTACGTAAGGGGTGGAGGCCTGGTGATCTGAAATACAATCCTTTAGCTTAGCTTAGGCACCAGTCTCCCACAATGGATAAGTGTCATCATTATGTAATTTAATTTAATATGAAATGAACCGTATTGTGTTTATAAAATAAATAATTTATTTAAACACATATGTTAATATATATTTCTATGATAAAACAAAAAACAAACAAATTATCTAAGCGAAATGGATTTAACGAGTCTACGATATTTTAATTCCCCGAATTTCCGTAATTTTACAACATAATCATTAATAAACTAAGGAAATAAGAAAACCTTAGTAAATAAGTCCAATTCGTTTAACTGAAAACAACTCTTATACAATATATTTCTGGACTTAGTTGTAATTCGACTGTTGAATAAACATTAGGATGCCATGACGCTACCCGACCTCGATCCATGATTTACGACATCTGAATCTTTGGGTACTTTAAACATATTTTGAAAGCTAACTGTAACTGTTTTTATGTAGGGAAACAAATATCCCATCCCAGGATCGCGCTGGTCAAACTGTGCTTAGCTATTTTTTTCTATGCCAACCTTGCCCTGTTAGTCCAGTGGTTCCCAAAGTGGGCGCTAACACCTACTGGGGATCGCTGAAGCAAATAAGAGGGGCGATGAACCTATCCCGTCCATAAAAGATAGTAGCTTAAAATGGGCTCTTGTGCTCTTTCAAATGGTACTTTTATTTTAGAAGGTTATAATTTTTTAGGAAACCGCTATTTTTTTTTCTAAAAAAGGGGATCGAAAATGTTAGGGAACCACTGTGTTAGTCACAAATAAAAAAAAGCTAAATATATTGTTACATTTTCAAGTTATGCGCGTACAAATGCACGTATTCACTCACTTTATCACTAAAGGACGTATCTTTGCAGGCAACGATATGCATACACAGAAATTAATATTTATTAAAGTTTATTAATTTATTATACTTTTACGAAAGTTATGCGCATTAGAAGATTAAGTAAATTAAGGATTTTGTTGCGTATTTATAATTTGCTTTTAAGGCTATTTGCCTTAGAGTAAACCGAAATGATACGATTTTTTTTTATTTTATAAGAACAGCAAGAACCGTATTAAAAATGCATTGCTCCATCGCGTGTTAAATTCTAATCGTTATTTAATATGTGCCAATTAAAAATTAACGTGGTCTTATATTAAAGGAAAAATATTTTGTATACATTATTTTACATTTGCTACTAAAATTAGTCAATCAATAAGATTCTCCTAGACGGGTAGATTTTTAATTGAAGGTTCAAAATAAGGTTTTTAATCGGGTTCTAGGTTACTTTTACATACTAACATAAACTGGTATCTGATATCTCTAAACAGTAAAGGAATAAACGATTAGGTAAGAAGTTTGTACGGATATTTCTCACTTAGTTACGTAGTTAGGACGAAAACTATTTTTTGCTATCCTTAAAAAATAGGGGTACACTTAATCATTGATGAATAAATTATTATGCATATAGCTACAAATACTATATACATCAATTATACAATTACTTGATAAAAATTCTGCATTCATAAGACCCCTATCGGACCTTCAATATGTCTCAGTTAACAAAACTAGTTGGTCAAAGTAATAAACCCGACAGACAAATAATATATTAGCTGTTTAAATGTTTCGGAACATGTCGTTCCGCAACATTTAAAAAGTTAATCTAACTTAATTGATATATGTTAGATAATCAGACTTCTTGTGGTCGTGACTTATTTTAATTTATGGACAATCTCGCTCGATATTTCCGAAATGTGGTCACGCTTAATGCCTTTCACGTTTTGATGATAAATTACGAAAGTTCCGGTACAATTACTGAACCCTATCCCGCCTCATAGCATACATTCGTGAAATGGCTTTACAACCACAGTTTATGTCTTGTAGTTTAATATTCCATACATTACTTACCGCTGAAGTTGAAGTAAAACGGCTTATGAAAGCCGCAAAAGTTAATATAAGCAAAATGAGTTTGTTTCTTTTAGATCTTTTTTTACTAAACCGATTATCACAAAGACAATGAGTAAAATTTTCATACGCGTTGTCCGGAGCTCAGTTAATATTTAATTTACTTTAAAACCAATAAAATACAACTGTCTGAAAATAAGCAAGTAAATGAAATAGAACTACAGTTGTGATTAACGCCTAGAGACAGTTTAGCGAACAATCCAATCAATAACAAATAATCTACTTCTTACTACAGAATACTACTGTCGGCAATCTCAAGGGACGACAGAGAATGAAAAACTTCGCTTAGTAGTTGCGGTCTACAAACTAGCGTGCTACAATCGTCTCGGACTAAAATAACGCATAGCCTTAAAGTCACTGCTGGACTAGAACGACAATTGTAGAAGTGAATCCGATCATCGGCAATATTTTTATAATAATAGAATTTGCATAGCATGTGAGGTTGCCGGATCCCTCTCACCTTCTTATTGTCATTGTTTTCCATTCTCAACTTATATGTGACCTTCTTCCCAGTAGCCTAATCTACCCAATACTTGAAATGCATAAGCAACTCTTGTTGTGGATTAGTGAAATATATTGGCGACCTTTATTACTTAATGTCACATTTTTGCCTGATGAGCCATTAAATATTATGGAATTTTCTTTTTAATTCACTTTTATTCAAATGTAAATAAAAATAGGAGCCAAATTATATTGCACATGTTATTCTTTTACATCAAATCAGACGTTATATATTTAGAATACCGTAGTACTTCTCTCTCTCTCTCTCTGGGTGCCTCTCCACTAATGGAGGTTGGCCGTCAGCTCAGCGAACTTTTTTCGGTCTTGTGTAGTAGTAAGTAGAAGTAAAAACAGAAATCGTAGTACTTAAAAGTACAATGATTTTTGTTTTTCTTACAACCAAACCTTTCAAACCTCAGTTATAATCATTGTTTTTTACAAACTTGTTATAAACTACCGGTTTGAGGTCTTCTTGTAATAAATTATGTTCCTTATATTGCATTGGACATAAAATCACTGCATAATTAATGATGTCGTCGTAAAGTATTTTCCTGATGTATATAAGTTACATATTAACGTTATAACGTTTTTTAATTAACGTTAAATTACATTATTACACGTTTTAAAAGAACTAAAAGTAACCGAAATGTAATAATTAAAATAAATGTTTGTATTTAAATTATATATAAGTTTCTCTACCGATACAAGTTCCGTTCAACGTTCAAAAATATTGCAAGAGTGTTTAAAAATATTTTCTTCACGTAAATATAAGATCTTTGTACAATAGAAGGTAACTATTGAGTGACCAACGATACTAAAGGAGAGCAGTCGGTACTCGATTGTCATCATATTTATGTTACAGAATTAGGGGCATACTTTTTAATGATACTCGGCGTGGCGTCTGATCGGCAATAAGCCCTCCTTACGCCTAACCCCGCCAGCTCCGTGTCCTAATATGACCATGCAACACGTAATCAATTATTAAATTTTCGATTATATCTACTAGTACGTAGTAAATTAGTATTTATTTTTAATCTTAATATATCATCTCCACATATAACGTCCTCGATCATTTAAAGTGACTTACCAGGCAACCTGCATGTTTTCAATTACGTTAGCACAGAAGAACAAAATTCAATTAACTAACAAAAAGTAAACCAAATATCATTACAGTAAGAAAATCCTGTTTACACGGTTTGAGCTTGAGAATTCTGTCATTTATTTGACAGAATAAACATCTGCTGATGTAAACATCTACGCATATTGATATATCGAATTTATTAGGGCGGGCCTTGTTTACAGACGGCGGAACCTAAATTGATTTATTGGTGGAGATGAAACTGAATAACATGCACGTACAGCATCGTGTTAGACGCGAGAACATTGATAGGCAATATTTTGCATGAATAAATAAACTTAAGAACTGTTATAACCACTTAGATATCAAATACCAAGAATAATCGCAATGGCTCGTGATATTACTCTCGGCACTGGCTTTGTCTCCCACAGCCAATTATAGCTAGTCTATAACAATTGTTAGTCAAACCAGTAAACTAACTCAGTCCAGATTGCCACTAGTCTCTTGTGAAAGTTTGTACGTTCAAGTTTGCACTTCCGAGGCACCGTTCTCAAATGTTACCTATTCATTAAACATGACTTTACTCTCACGAACGTTGTAGTTTTATGTCAAATACTAGAAATCAAACATTGTAAAATGAAAGATTTTTAAAGAAAATGTTCCCTCTCTAACACCTCAAATAATCAAATTTAAAAATTAGACAGATGTAAAACAGAATTTTTTCTCTTATACGTTAGATCGTTTACGTCGATGTCTCAAACGACACATTTAGGTACTTAAAAGTTGTAACGTTCATTAAAAGCTACTATTTTTTAAAACTTACCAGTGTCAAAATCTCATAAAGCTTACCTTTTATTATTATTATATAATTATTATTTCTTAGATATGCGGGTTCCCTTGCGATGTTTTCCTTCACCGCACAGCACGTGGTAATTCAGCACTTAAAATTACAATTAGAAAATTGACAATTTCATTGGTACCGACACCGGGGAATGAACTCAGGTTCGTCTCAAGCAAAGAAAATTGAAAGCGAGCGCCCGGACACTCAGCTACCACGGCTCACCCGTGGATAAGTTTAGATGCCATTAGTGATATCTGAATGGAGCAGTTGCTAAGTTGTTGGCGCCAGCATCTCAAGTACTCAGAGAATATATTTGTACGACTTACAAATAATTATTTTGAATATAGGCATTTATGTTTGTGCACTCTGTAAAACATACTTGCTACACAAAACTTTGATCTTATAGCAAGAATATCGGTTTAGTAAACTGAGATAATATTTTAAATTAAACAACTTTACCGATTTTATCGCGGTTTATTTTTAAATTTTATCACCACATCAATCTTTGTTTACACAACTTCCTATAGAAGATTGTATATCTATTGTAACTAGGAAACTAAATGAGAACAATATGC
>JAOCPS010755879.1:0-10362 GCA_025505425.1 Graphium colonna | reverse complement strand
GTCCCCCCGCGGGGTTCGAACCCGCGACCTCCGGCTTGTAAAGCAAGCGCCCATACCACTAGGCTACGGAGGCGGCCCTTTATATGCCATACAGTTTATAAAAAAATTGTTAGTTTTTCGACGTGATAACTTCTTATAAATCGATGGCGCCAGCTATACGTACGAAAGCATGACTCATTGTCACGTTACGCCGAGTAATATAGAGACAACATTGGCCTAAGTGTTCGTCTTATGACGCTATCACGGGAAATAATCGTCCATAAACTGACTTTATATACAACCAAATTTTTTTATCAAGAAGACAGCGAACGAGTCGCCCATAGACTCCTTCAACATCAGAAGGGAGTTGCGGGTATTTAAATTACGCATAGGCTAAGTTATTTAAGGTTTTTAATTTTTATTGGTTCGGAAATACCGCTGGCCATAATTGATCTTAAAGAGGTGTCGCTCACCCCCGATGCGAGGGTCCTCTGATTCATGAAGGGGATTTACCAATTCTGTCTAATGGTTAACCCAGCACTGGGCACCCGTGCATTGTGGTCTTACGCCAAATCAGCTCAATCAGTCATTCTTACTATCCTTGCACAAAAAATTGGATACTGCAGAATAGAAGTTGATTAAGTGAGTACTTCTGAAACTATATTCAACGTTGAATAATAATATAAATACATGCCAAGTATTAGAACATTTCGTCCGATATATTACATACCAATCTATTTTATTTTTTTATTTATTTAATTATTTCCTTTAAATCGACAAATGAATAACTTCATACGCGTGCTGCGTGCGTGCGTATATGTGTGTGCTCCTATATTTATGTACTAAGAAGTGCTTTAGTTCGTTTTTCATAATTTAATGCGCATAAATAATTTGTTTGCTTTTTTACAATCAAATTTAGTCAAGTTATCAATTCTTACGTTTTTACTACATTTACCATATAGATAGGCACTAAATAGCCTCAAAGGAAACTTTGGGCAAAGAAGGTTCTATTACCACAGAGCCGTTGTACGTTATTTTTTCTCCTTTTTTGCTCTCTCGATATATTGTTTGACAAGATGAGTAATTGTCTTAGAGAGAGTACCTCACAATCACTGTATAAAAACGGTTTAAATATACTTATTTTAGAGTTGTCCGTTGAACAACTTGCAAATCAAACAAGTCTGATTTGGGAATACCTTCCCAAACAGTGATACAACAATGGAGTAAGGGTTGACAAAGTGCGAGATAAACTCGCTTAAGTAAAAGGAGCTCCAGTAAATGTCTTAACTTCTTAAACATTGGTATTAGTCTGATATCTACTACTCAGAAGATTAACAAGACTTAAAATTCAGGGTATTATCGATTATTACTCCTAGGTACTTTATTTATTTGGATTTTTAAGTTTTTCACAACGATGTAGTTGCATTTTTTCTTGAGATACATATATAACATTTAATTTAAAAAAAAATGGTTAATTTCTAAATTAATATTGCGCATGGTAAAATGTGTTACTCAAGTAATATTATAATAGTATATTTAAGTATAAATTTAATGTTAGAAAATTTAATGTGACAATGTCAAAACGCATTTGTGCTGTATTATACGTATTATAAATACAAAATAGTAAAACTGTATCGTCAGCGCAAGAAACAATTTTACATTTGAGTAGTTTAATGCGACAAAACTCATTGAGATAAATAAGGAACAGTGTCGGGTCTAGAATAGAGCCTCGCGGAAACCCGTGCGAAATTAGTAGATCATCACTTAAATGTCCTGTAACAGGTTGGGATCTATCAGTTAGATAATCTTTACATAAAACAAATTGTTTCTTGTGCACATCAATTTTGTACAGCTTATCCAAAAGTACTGGGATGCAGACTGTGTCGAAGGCTTTTTGTAAATCCAGGAAAGTATTAATACCCTTATTCCTTTTATCTAAATTACCTGCAATGTAATAGACTACTGCATGCATTGCATCAGATGTAGATTTACTGCGCATAAAGAAAATTGGAATTTGGAAATAATTTTATTCTGTTCAAGATAATTCACAAGGCGGATATTAATTATAAGCTTTTCAAGGATTTTGGAAAGTTATGGTAGTACTAAAATTGGTCTGTAATTAGATACTTGGTCATGGCTTCCACTTCCACTCAATTAGATAGGTCTAACTAATGATTTATATATAATTCTATATCTAGACCATTTTATTAGGAAAATTTGTGAGCGAACGCATAAGCATGCGTAAAGCACCCTCCTTTCCCACCCTTGTGCGTGTGCTCTCGTGCACGATCATGCATAGAAAACCACTACCAAGCACTAATGTTAGCAGGACCATGCAGAATTCTATACCAGCAAGGTTTTTTTTTCAGAATATCGCTAATAGAATGGTCTAATAGAATTCTAACTAACGATTTTTTAAAATCTTTTGGGAATATACCTTGTCGAAAGCAGTTATTAAACATATGTGTTAAGAAGGGTGTAAAAAACTGTAAATGTGCTTTTAGTAATTGATTTTAAATTACATGCCATCCCGCAGAACATTCGTTTTTTTAAACGGGTGTAAGATTAGCTGCTTCACTCACGTCTGTTTCTAATAAAATAAAAACTGTCTGTTTCTAACTCCGATAAATTGAAGTCAACTGCATTAGTATACTTTTGAATTTTACTCATCAAGTCACCACCAATATTAATAAAGAACTTATTTATTTCGTGTACTGATTATTCTGGAGTGTTTGAGATTTCAATAATTTCATCAGGGGAGGTTTTGATTACCTTCAGAAAAATTATATCCTGAATGTTTCTCCTATAATTCCTTGTTGTGTTTCCAGCTTTTTTTGACTCGCAACAACTTAATACAATGATTCCTGTATCGTTTATACGATATAAATGTAATTTGTCCCTAAAACTAATAAAAGACCATGATTTTAAAACCATCTTATTTTTATGAACCATATTTTTTTCCAATGCTAATTCAAATCATTACTAAATAATTTGCCGAGATATTTGGGTCGTCAGAGTCAAACACAGGATTTAAATCAATACTCAATATATCACAATTTAGTACCTCAAATTCAAGATCCTGGATTATCTTGATTTTGAGGTAGTAGGTACAAGTAGGCAAATTGCAGGCAAACTTGAACTTGGCACCATCGCTTGACATTTACTGGCATTGATAGACACTCCGTAACGCGACGACTAGTCATAGGTAGTGTTTAAGTTAGAGTTTAACATGGCAATCGCATTATGGAGATCACCAATGTCAGTTTTTACATAAAATTTTAAAACGTCCGCACGAGCAGTCGATGCAATTATGATCGAGTCTATAAAAACTGTAAATAGGGTAGAAGAAAGTATACCTCCTTGCAGTACGCCAGACTCAAGGTACAGACCGCTCACTAGGAAGACTTATGTGTAGTGATATGAATAATTTTGTAACATTTGTATTAGAAGTGAGAAAGTAGGCGCATGATGCGTGCAGTCAGAAGTTGGAGCGTATTTTATATAATCATTACATTCTATCGATTTGAATAATATGTCCCTATCTGAACGTGTGATAATTAATCTCGGTACAATGCGTAAATCACTTTTTTATGTTAAGGAAAACAAACGAATTCGGATAGGATTACGGATTTGGTGGGGAAAGGAGAGAGAGAAGGAGAAAGAATGGCTATCTGGTAGCCCTAAAATTCATTAATTCTTTATTTAATGCCGACTTTGTAAATGGTGGTGGTACTTCCCCGGGCGAGCGTGACCGTAAAAGCGCAGCAAACGCTGCAAAAAGATGCTATGCTTTACCAGATGGTAGGGCTATGAAATATACTTAGTTTACTCCATGGCTCTCTCTCACTTTGCTTCATAGCCCGAATAGAGTTAATCGAATAAGATCGATGTTACTTGTGTTCATTATTTTGAAGATATGTACTCCTGGATTACCACAATTCATCTTTTTGCTTTTAAAAACATTCTTTTATATAAATGTTATCTGAGTTATTGGCATCAAAATATCGCCTGATTGGGCGTCAGAGGAGGAGGAGAGTTCCACATAATTTAATAGGTGTCTTCGAAGAAAATTGGAATTAAAATTCTCACTATAGCTAGACACAATTTCCTACCAGCTCACTTCATAACAATTTATAAAACAAAACTACAGTCAGTCATGAAAACAAATTGATAAATTGAGGATTGATTGGCGCGGTGGCTCATTCAACAGCAACGGCATCGCAATAATATAATAACAACGCAATAGATAGAAGACGTAAATGTTATATTTCTTCAAAAAATGAGAGGATAATGTTCTTCATCTGGGCGGATCTAACTTTGTTCTTTCAAATTATCAACTATCAAGCTTTTATCGATAAACTTGCTTCCTTCGCTCAACTAACCTATTTGTGCATCATAAGAAGCGATAATTTATTATTCATTATAAAGCGGTCATGTAAGGAAAAAAATGTGTATGACTATCCTATTAAAGTCTTGTTCTCACAATATTGGTGTGGCAAGATACAAATAGGAGAGCAGCTATTTAAATTCTCTCACTGTAAATAACCGCGCTACAGGAATGTTCCCATTATGCGATCGTCAATTGGTCTTCATTTTCTACAATTCGTAACACTAATATGGTATAAGCGATTGTCTTGGTTCTTGCAATCCGAAATAACCCCTTGGTCTCTTTTTAGTTATCTCCAAGAATATAACCCATTGTTTTATTCTACTTGAGTTCTTAACCCGTAAAGGCAAGAGTTTTAGTGGCGGGTTCAATCGATCAAATCCCTCTTTTTAAAAAAATCGTAAAATATCATAAACTAATAGAACTAAGAAATAATATAAGGCATAAATTTAAACGATAATCAATCACGTTTTTTATTTTATGCTTCCACCCCGGGAGCAGATCTATTAGTTATTCTTTATATATTCATCTCAGCAGTGCTATCTTTACTATTCTTTTCTTTATCGGCTTACACGGTGTACACACCCTGCACTGTTTTAGGCCTACACCGTGTACAGCTTCTCCATAGCTCCTGCCGCTTATTGATAACCGAATCTACCGTAAATGTACCAAACACGCAACCTATGCTTCAATACTTTTAAGTTTCGCAACATCTGATGAACGCTGCACAAGCTAAACCTACTCTACTCGATGTACATGCTTACACATTAACAATACTTAAACATGTATACCTGTGCAATCATCTCCACGTTGTGATGGCAAGCTGCCTTCAGCTTCGCTATAAAATTTTAGATAAGGTAATATTTTTATCATCCACCAAGCTTAGCATGAAGAACTTCGTTGAATCTAAACCTACCTGAAGAAACCTACAGGGGTTTCTTGGAAGTGCGTCGATATCACAAGCTGACGACATACTCTAAAATACATAGCATGCATGAGAAATTTTTTAAAAATTAATTACAAAATACAAGATAATTTTTTAGAAAATATCGCGTCAGCGCCTAGTTTTCAGAAAATACCGCGAAAGTGACGCAATCCCATTCGGTCCGATTCGACCCATGCTGTAATAGATGCCAAACCTAATTATAGGTTAAATTCGTAACGTAGACAGCAACTTAAGGACAATTCGTAGAGCAGCATGTAGTACCTTTCGGAGTGCGACTCCACATTTTTGAATTCGCGTCATACAGCGTTATATCACCGGTCCCATTAAAAATAATCTGTCAATGTCAGGTCAGATATACTGTCAACTGTCAGCTGTAGGTGTGACGCTGTATATATATCCAAACAACAAAGTAGTTTATGTTTTTATTATATTTTTTCTGAATGGCAGGGTTTATTTGTATTAAATATATAATATTTTGATTACATATTGAAAACTTGATAAATCATGAATTCGGTAATTATGAAACAATCAGTTTTTAAAAAGGAGCTGGGAAATTTAAATTTGAAATCAGAGTCTGATGTTAGCGGAAATGTTATTGCACTTGATACATACAACAATCTAGCTAACGTAATGGAAATTATTCCTGGTGAAATTGTTAATGATGCTGACTACAATGGTTCTAAATTGTGTCGGATATGTTTATTGCCTAAAGACTGTTTAATTCCACAACCAACTGATGTTGAGAAAGAAATTTCTGATATGTATCAGGCTGTTACTTCCATAAAGGTAAGTATTCTATATTCTTCATCTTTTACACGTCATAATATGACTCTTTAATTTTAAATTAACGGTAAATTTCCAATAGTGCCCTGGGCGTTTTTTTACGTGTGGAAATCAATAGAGAAGTCAATAGAGAACCGATGTCACTTGTATGAATGACGATAAAATAATAACAAATTTGCCGGAAAAGCTCGTTTCTGGAATAAAAAAATAATGGGATTTTTAATCTTAAACTATAGTGGCCAATCACTTTGACATATAATGCAACATTACCACAATATTGCCAATCTTTTTTTAAACCAAGCATTTTTAAGTGTTACCCTCAGAAGATTCACTTGTCGCTCCTTCACTACACTGTACACACACTGATATAGTTCTTTAACACTTTTCGTAGCTTTATACTTTTAAATTGGACTTAAGCGATAGGACTGACTAGTGATGTGAATTTTTGGTGCCCCCAACAGTATACTCAATGACCACAAACCAAATTCAAGTTCTGAACAATGTTGACATTCCATACAAATCAATTATGTACTGCTTATGACAGAAGTTATAATTTAAATAGACATAATACTCAATAATTGTTAATTTCAGATAAACAAAGGAAGTCAATCTACTCTGCAACTATGTGAACTTTGTAAAAATGACTTAGTTTTTTGTTATAATTTTAAGATAAAATGCCAAAGATCAGATTATTTATTTAGAAGTTTAATAAATGAAACTGTACCTAAGAAATTAGATGAAAGCAGGTACTACTTGATGTTATCATATTATTTTACATATTGTACAATATTTTAAATATGTTGTAAAAACAGAAATGTAAAAAAAATATAAAAAATAATTGTTATTTCATGGTTTCAGATCTACTATAGATATAAAAATTGAGAATGATGTTGAAGAAGTTGCAAAAGAAGAATTGAATGAACATGAAGGTATGATGTCAGTTTACTCAGTAAAATGAAGTAATTGTAACATGCAATGAATTACATTTTATTGATCATACATATTCCATTCAGTCCAAAAAAAATATAGACTTCAACCTCCTTAGAATTTAATGTTCATGTAGCAAATTTTTCAATTGTATTTATTTAAAGAAGAAACTATTGGACCAATTTTATAATAATTATATTGTCCCATATAATTTATCTCTTTATAATATAGAATATATTCAAATTATAATAGAATTTTTAAAATTGAAATTTTGAAATTCCCAAAGAAATCAGATTACATACATACAAAAAGATATACAGTCCGATTGACACTAGACTACTAGTTCCCTAATTTGTGACATTTGTTGAAAAATGCTGTATAATTGTTATTTATTATCAAATTGTGACATAAATAATGTAAAGGTAATTTATTACAAAAATATCTACAAATGTGTTTACATCTTAGGTTTAAAATACTATTATATTTTTTTATTATTCAATAATTATATTCTACTTTTTGTTACAGATATTGAGTATTTGGAAGATAGTAATGAATTTGACTATAACATTGAGAATTTTGAAATAAACCTAATAAATGACGAGGACCAGTCTAGGTACTGTAAAAGGTTATTTATGATATAAATTTTAAGTGTTTTTTTAATTGATGAACTACACTCTGTTTACGATTATTTAGATAAGAACAAAGTCTTAGTAAAAACGATCCATGAATGCCATAATTAAATAAATTTTGCAGTAAGGTAATGTGATTTACTTTGTCAAACGCGCTGCTAAAATCAGTATACAAAGCGTCTACTTGCATTTTAAAATCAACATCCATGGAGAGATTGATTACATATAGCACCAAATTACTTATTGTAGATATTTTATTACAAAAACCATGTTGTTGTGGTTTTATGGTTACACTTAGGGTGTGATGTTAAGATCGGTGTAACTAGAGTTTCGAAAATTTTACAGTACCTATACTGTAAAAGGTTATTTATGATATAAATTTGAAGAGTTTTTTTAATGGATCATATTTTATTTCTAGGAACATTCCGAGTCTTGGTACAACAGGTATGGCCTTTTCAGTAATAAATATCATATGACAAAGACCAACATCTATGAGCTTAACTTTAATTTACAGATGCAAAAACTATTACGAAAAGGAAGTCTGCAAGAATAAAAAATAAAATGAGCAAGGATAGGCTAAGATCTTACACATGTTCACTATGTTCAAAGGTAAAAATAGGTTTTTTATTTTCTTCTGTTTTTATATTCTATTTATATATTTATTAAGAAGACACACTAATTATGTGTTCTAAATACACTAGCATAATAGAAATCACACATACTAACAAACAGTTGAACATACAGATGACAGGCGTACACAGCATTCACAAAAAAAAAGGTTGAATATAAAAATGATAACAAAATGCTTAAAAGTAACGTAGTATAAAATTTAAGAGTATAAAAACTAAATACTTGCTATGAGGAACCAAGATGTTAACTTCAGCAAGTAATTCAGGGACAAACAACATACCTCGCATGATCAAACAATATTAGATCTGTTGCAATTCTACAATGTTCTAGTGATTTGATACCAAAATACTTGAGTCTGTGGATACAGAATCTAAAATTACAGAATCACGGACCTGATCGATCTTTGGAAACTAGCATTCTAGTAAAAGTCTTTTTGCACACGTTCGATGCGAATCGTATGACATTTGTATGTTGGATGCCATACAGCAGTCGCGTACTTGGGATTGGATCTAACATAAGCATTATAAAGCATTTTGAAAAGTAAAATTGTCTGAAAACCTATGCAAGATCTTCTTTTAAACCCTAGAGTTTTGTTTGCCTTTCTAACTACATTGTCCACATGTGCAATAAAAGAGAGCTCGTGGTCTATAGATTACCCAAGTTTCAAATTGATTTAACTTCTGCCAAAATAACATCATAAATTTTATAACTAGAAGGTATTATTTGCTTTTCTTTTTGTAAATTTTATATGAAAATACTTGTTAGGGTTCAAAACCATCTTGTTAACGGAGCACCAATTGTTTATAACGTTGAAATCACTCTGAAGATCGTGAGCATCGTTGGGAGTTTCGACCCTTTTGTACAATTTTAGATCATTGGCAAATATAGAACACTTGGAATATTCTATAATGTCGTCAATGTCAATAACAGTTGCGAGGAATAATATTGGACCTATATGCGAACCTTGGGGAACACAGGAAGTAACAGCATATGATTCTGATTCGTAACCTCCGGCAACTACGCTCTGTTTACGATTATTCAGATAAGAACGAAGTTATAGTAAAAACGATCCGTGAATGCCATAATTAAATAAATTTTGCAGTAAGGTAACGTGATTTACTTTATCAAACGCGCTGCCGAAATCAGTATACAAAGCGTTGACTTGCATTTTAGTATCAACATCCATGAAGAGATCTTTACGTATAGCGCCAAATTGTTGAGATCTTTTATTACAAAAGCCATGTTGTTGTGGTTTTATGATTACATTTAAGATGAGATGTTAAGATCGGTGTAACAAGTGTATCGAAAATTTAAGCGAAAGTTGATAGCAAAGACACTGGACGATAATTTTGAACATCGCTAGGACCTCCTTTTTTAATATCGGTACTATCTTAGCACACTTCAATTTGTCAGGAAATATTCCTGTTGACAAGGACGCATTGAATATTATTTTAAGGGCAAGAGCAATATACTTACAGCATTTTGAAATAAGCATTGGAGGGATATCATCAGGTCCATGGACCTTGTTGAGGTCTATTTTTTTTTAACATTAATAATGTCAGCTTTACTAAAATACAAAGGACTTGCTACGAACGTGTTTTGAAAGAAAATGCTACTGGCATGTGGTTCTGGAATAGTATTAGGAATAGAAGGGTCATCGATATTAGTTGCAAGATAGGACGCAAATAAGTTGCATATGCCAGTTCCGGTGGAAGTATTTATGCCAAGCTGTCTTACAACAGCCGGAATCGAAAATTTTAAGGAATTCTTCGGTTTTAAAAAAGACCAAAAGTATTTGGGGTTTATACGGATTCTGAGTTTTTATATTCTGAATAGCGATTTTATATTCTTTTAGGTCCTATTTTACTATACTCTATAGTTACTATATGAAGATAAAATCTACAACAATTGCTTCTCGTCATAGTATTGTTTTAAAATCTTGTAATTTTTTTCTTTCCAAAAAAAAGTATGTAGACACTTCATCTATCTTTCATGTTCTCATTTAATCTACTACGAGCCCCAATGCAAAATACTTCGTCTAGTGTGAAATTTTCTCTGTGAGATTTTTTCTAACTTTATTA
>JAOCPS010755658.1:0-10362 GCA_025505425.1 Graphium colonna | reverse complement strand
CGATTGCCCGAAAAGAAAGATGATCCATGCGTCGGAAGGGCATGTAAAAAGTCGGTCCTGCGCCTGATCTCTCTCCGATCGTGTCGGATATCCGTCCCATCGGGCTATGAGAGTAAAGAAACAGTGCACCTGTGTTTGTGCGTACATTTGTGCACTATAATATCTCCTGCGCAGTTGGCTAATCTCAGATTAGATTTTAAATAGTGCCATTTAGAAAAATAGACCTGTTATCAATTAAATTGCTAATTTACATAGTGCCTTGAAAGATTATTCTATTATATTATGGTAAAGACAATTTATTCTTAAAGGTGTTTTTGTTACTACCCTCAAAAATAAATGGCACTTTATTCATACATGTCAATGGGACACCTAATATTTAAAATAAGCGGTCAAAGGACGCTTGGTCATCTATATTCTAAGTCTAAATATAAATTTAAACTAATATTAAGTTTACAAATTTATTAAATTTCCTCCGCGTGGTATAATGCTAATATCTATTGAACCCATGTGCAAGAAAAGAATCAGCCCCGTACTCGATAAGTTTTTAAATACACGCTTATGGTTCATTTTTGTCCACATTCTTCTATCGAACTGAAACATTTAATTTAAACAAAAGTACTGAATGAATTTTCCAATGAACCGATCCAAAGATGTTGGGAATTTTTTTTTTAATTATTCCGCATGTTAGACTTCCACTTAGAATCTATATAAATTTCATAAATCTAAAGTTTGTTTTTGTTGAACGCGCTAATCTCGGAGAATATTTGTCCGAATTGAAAAATTCTTTTTGCTCGTCAACAAATAGGCTATCTATTTGTTGACGAGCGCTTGAGGGTTTTAAGCTATATAACATCACGCTATGACTAATAGGAGAGGAACACCAATAAAAAATGCTGCACAAACTTATGCAGGTGAAACCTTAGAGATATCGAACTAAAAAGTCCCGATCCTAGTCAGGATAATGGGATATACTTATCAAATTATTGTAATGTCATCGGCCCCTGAAAAGTCTGCTAAGTTTGAATAAAATCTGTCCGCGGAAAGTGGGTCAAAATAGTTTTCAAAGGAGTCGGTTACAAACAAGCTAACAAACATACAGGCGAAGCTAACAAAAGCGTGTTAAAAAGGAATTTTCAAAATCCGTTCATAAACGACGGAGATACGCGCGAACATAATATATAAAAGAATTTTTGTTATTTTGATTTAAAAAAACAAACTACTGAACCGATATTTTTGTAAAAAAAATATGGAACTTTTTCGCAAGTATACCTTCTATCAGACAAAAAAATAATTTTTAAAATCGGTTCAAAAATGACGGAGATACGCGAACATACATAAAAATCATAAATGTCCGAATTGAGAACCCTTCTCTTTTATTTGAAGTCGGCAAAAAACCCCCTAAATCAGGTTTCAATGTGTTGTAAATATTGGCTGTTGTTTAAAACTAAAACACAGCAAGCAGTAACTCGAACGTACCTGGCTTCATGCGGTCACAGTGACTCTGGCGCGTGGTTCTGAGCTTGTTTTCAAGAGGGACTTGAATTCCTCAATCCAATAACTGAATATTTCTTACAATAGATTTTAGACATGTTGGATAGCTATAGTAATCATAATTTAATTGTACTCCTAGGTCTCCTGTATATGCCTACACTAAGCAATGCCTAAAATAACTTCTGCGAGCAGTAATAGTCTGCGAGGTAAAAGGTAATTTAAAAACAAAAGAAACACGATTTAAATTTATTGAATAATACTTTAAAGTATAACAAAACATGTTCAGTTAATGTTTAAGATAAATAAACATTGTCTACGAGGACGTAAAATTTATCAAACATGCATTTTTTCAAAAACATTTTTGTATATTGATAATAAAATTACAAAAATATTCTACATTATCAGAAGAATTAAACGAGCCTCAACTGGGTTGTTGAGTCATTTTATTACAGGATTCCCATGGCCAATTCACATATTCATGAAAAATGTTCAACTTAATCAGAAACTGGAAAGTAGAATTAACTAAATTGTAAAGTTAATTCAAGATATCGGCATGTTCAAGTAATAAATAGAATATTTTGCTACTGTTACTTAAGTGCTAGTTTAATTATAACATATATATGTCAGAGCATGTTGTTTTTAATATTTTCCTCAATTTTACCAACATGAAATAAAAGTGTGGAGACCTCATTTCATGTGTAGCCATGGAAAATTAATACATATATCCTTTAATTTGTCTTAACAACGCTTTATTTTGAGCACAAACTTGTTTAAAATTTATTTTATTCTTTAACCTTATATTAACATATTTTGATATCATTAAAGAAATACACAGCTACTGAACAAAAGTAAAGTCGGATGTTTTAAAAATAATATCGAATTACAATTTGTATACCTAAAATAATACATTTCCATTCTACAAATAAAAATCTTATATGGCTTCTGCCTTTGTTTTAACTATAGCTCATCTTTAACCAATCTTAACATCTCATCTTCTTCATCGGTCCATTCGTCAGGCTGGTCAGTCATCTGTCCCAAGGCTGCCATGCGTCTCTCCATCGTCACCTTATCCAATATATGCTCCATCTTCACATGCATGCAATCGTTGAAAATAGACGCGTACTCGCAAATCTCGAAAATTCCATCTACAGCTTTATTGCATTCGACTATAGCAGATTTTAATCGAGACATAACCTCGCTATCTTCTTCGTAAACAGCTTTGTTAGCTTCGAGAAGAGCTGCTCCGTCGATTTTGTTGTTCCTTATGATGCCATTGCGTTTCAATATGCATGCGACGAAGCATTTACCCTGCATGGTCGATTGAGGTATCCTCTTCAAGAAGTTCTCTACGTCGACCATAGATGCTTTGACTTGACGCGCGCATTCTGTTAGATTCTTCCTAAACGGCTCGACTTCGTTGTTCATCTTGTTCATTTTGTCGATCTGCTCTTCTTTAGTTAGAGGTTTGAAAGACAATGTCAAATAGAATGCTGACGTGATAACCAAAATCAGTAACGTTAATGTTATACTTGGGAACGTGTTCATATTTTCGCTTGTCCTTTCGCGTACACGTTTCGCTCTGGAGCACCGCATGGCTGAGGATTGTTATATTGAAACTGCACTATCGCGTTATAATTGATCGTTATGATGGAGTGACGTGGCTGGAGGCAATTGGAACGGGTAACAGTTGCTGTACGGTTATCTTAAGAGCCGTTGACCATAACTTTTCTATGGCTCAATTCTGAAATATGTTTTAGGGTTCCGTACTTATAAGTGCAAAAGTACTTTCTCTTTTAGGCCCGTTCCTTTTCATATGGAATAGTTATAAATTTCACTCTCGGGAAATCAATGATCTTATATTGTTGTTTCCTAATTGATTTAGGACAATATGAACCAACTTATCATTATTGAGGGCCATCTGGTTGTCTCATTAGATGATCGATGTCCTGCCAGGGAGATGGTAAAAATTAGGCAGCCATTACTTACATTATTTTACTGATATTTATAATAAATGTGAGAGTTTTTATGTTTGGATGTTTGTAACTCTATAACGCATAAACAGATTTGGATGAAATTTGACATACCAATAGTTTATCGTCCGGATAGTTCCAAGTCCAAATGCAGGGCGCAGTAAGTCGTGAATAAAATGGATACAACAATCACTTTTTATTGAAGGGTTGAAAAAAACGTTTAAAATTTTCAAATTAATTAAAAATAAATAAATCATGATGCATGGTAATTTGAATTTAGTTTGATTTATTGACAAAATAGAGAAAGTTTAACATCATCTATATGTGAATGTTACTCATTGATCTTTACGCCGCAGTTTAGTCCTAATGATTGCACTAAAATTGACTCAGTGTGACTCAACCCTGAAATCCCTATTTTATGTTTATCTCGTTGAAAACTTGACTCTTTTTGCGTTGCAGTTATTCTCATCTCGGCCTTTTAAGTGCCTTTATAACAAAATTTTGCAGATAGACCGTTATATTTATTTTAAAGACAAACTGAGGTTCCTTGTGTTATCGACGAACAACTTGGTAATATACCACATCTTGTCACCTTTGTCAAGAATTGGAACATCATTTTCATCGATAGACGATAGATATGACAAATCTGAAATCATAGAATATATTATTAACACCCTTTTTTTTAATTATCCCGCTGCCGGGTAGAGGCTTCTTGTAGACAGGGGTATAGAGTATAGTCTACCACCTGGGCCTAAGTACAGATCGGCAGACTTCACATATTTCAGAAATATTATTACTTAAATATGCAGGTTTCCTCACGATGTTTTCCTTCACCGCAGGGCATTACCACGTGCCCTGTGTCTTAAGTAAAAATTACAATTAGCAAATTAACAATTTCATTGGTGGCGGCACCGGGGATCGAACTCAGGTTCACTTCGAGTAAACATAATTGAACTGAACCTGGACACTGAGCTATCACGGCTTAAATCATATATCAACTCAAACCCCTGGAGACGAAAAATAGAAAATCTTCCACAGACATCTACAAAATTGAACAAGTTGCTGATACTTGGCCCGCCAAATAAATAGGTTATTTTGTAGAAAACGATACGACTTGGGGACGTTCAAGAAAAGAGCCTATTTCATCTTAAAGGCCCTCAACGCTCTTGTAATTTCTCTGGTGTTGCAGGAGTCCATGTGCGGCGGTGATCACTTACCACCAGGAGTGCCGCTTGCTCGTTTGCCTCCCTTCCCATATACAAAATAAAAACAAAGTGGGAACATATTTATTTAATATTGGAAATAAAGAGAGACAGAAAAAGAAAAGAGTAGTGCAGGAATGTTCACCCATAAATTACACACACCAATAAATGCGGTCCTCCGAGCGGTTTGTATGTAAAATTTTGTCACTATCACCTTAAAATGTTCTGAAATGCATATATTTTCTTAAAGTATGTTTAAATATAAGTGAAGTTATTAACAAGCAAAACACACTGCACACGATTTGATATTATTAAAAGAAAAAACTTAGCCACGACTTTTTTTGACTATTATTAATTTTTTTTTCACTGTTTTCAAATATTCCCTGATAATGGCGTTATTGGGGTTCCGTACCCTTCGTGGTGACCTTTTTACTAAGACTCCGCTTTCGGTAGTCTGTCAGCCTCTTTCTCACGATTTGGCCAATATCAATAAAATAACAGATAGTATATAGGTCAGTGCTTCACAAACCGGAGGTCGTGGGTTTGAATCTCACGAGGGAACATTGTGTTGTTGTTTATTATTTGGCCTAGGACAATGTGCACTGATCACCCGATTGCCTGAAAAGAAAGATGATCCATGTGTCGGATGAGCGTGCAAAACGTCGGTCCCGCGTCTCAGGACGTGTCGTATATCAGTCTCATCAAGCTATGACAGTAAAGTGCACTATAACATCTCCTGCCTGTGCAACTATACTCTGAGTAGATTGGCCGTTGTATACGAGGACTTTATTTTATCTATAATAGGTAGACAGTTGATATTTTATGTGATAATACAGAAATCCGATACTGAGTCACGGAAGGTAAGAAAAATAGCCTCTGACCTACCGACTTTCCTCTTGCCCCACGACAAACCAAGGGGGGTTACAGAAGACAAGCGCCAATGGCAGAGAGTTCGGAACTTACCTTACCAGGGGAAACGCGGATGCGCCTACCGTCAACCAATCTCGCGCAATTGCCGAAGACAGGCGACGGCGGTTAAAAGTTCGGAGCTTGCCTGGCAAGAGGCAACGCAGACGTATACACTACCAACCCATCCCCCGCAATCCTTGCCACAGACGACGGAGACAGTGCTGGAAAGGTCGGATTCTAGCCTAGCCGAGCCAGGGGCAATGCAGACGTAACCACCCTCACCTCACCCCCTACGACCCTCCCAGCACGCATCTAAGGCGGACTCTACAAGCCCACCAGGAAGCACCACCCCGCGGCTACTAAGCGCCCCCGCCACAGAAAGACGGGAACCCAGTTGGAGGGATGCTAGACGTTAACCTGGGCAGCCCGGCCCGCATCCATCCGCTACCCTCCACCTTTCTTAAGTCTTCGGTCCATCGTGCTGCAGGATGTCCTACACTACATTCGCCTAGCCTAGAATTAGCACGCTGAAGTGGAAGTGGACCATCCATGTCTTCAGACGTACTGATGGTCGATGGAGCTGACACGAATTAGAGTCTGTAAGTTTCGATTTAGAGTGAATAAGGTAATCAGATAATCATCATTACTCACTCTCCTACACTTTCTCTTAGTAGTACAACGTACCAAATCAAACGTCGAATTCTAAATACTTGCACAAAGCTTCTAAAATTAAAGATCAAAAATTATTATGAAAAACAAATGTTTTTCATACATCGCTTTTTATAAGTAAACAATCGAGAGTGCAATAAAAAGTTATAAAAAAATTATCTGTTACTTCCATCGATAATTCGATTTATAATACCAAACAAATCGTCGATTTTGAGAGTGTTAGTGTAACTTTACATTATGTAATCGTTCGTCAAAATTAAATATACTGTTATCGAGATCTTCAATAAAATAATTCATTACTACATATTAAAAAGAACGAATCACTTTTTTTACTTTATATTATAGACAATGGAAAATATTCCCAAATAGCTTAGTTTTACGATCGGTTAAAAATATCTATATTCAATTTCAGATTTATTTTGCAAATAAATTAGGATCATGCAGCTGCCCTGCTTGCTTGATCTGTTACATAATGATAATGATAGACTGTCCTGTCTCATTCTTAAACCATCATTGAGTCCAATGACGTGTTAATTATAAATGCCAACAAGTTATACATCACAAAGTTTTAACGATTTATTTTAATTATGTATAATGTATAATATGTTCAGGGTTTTAATTGCAATTAACAGAGTGTGGTTTAAGGGCAATTTGACTAGTTAAAGAAATACAGATGTGATATATTAAATAAACGTCGACACAACGTCAGTCGTTTTTGCAGCAATTTTTGTATCAGATACTGTATCAATTTCTTATTATGGTTCGAAAAATCTGTATTCTTTTCTTAAAGAATATAGAAGAAAAGAAAACAGACAGTTGATTAAAAAGTAGCAATGGTAAGCCGGGACGTAAGGTAGTTTATTCGTATATCGACTAACAAACTCATCTGTTTTCTATGGCAAGGATAACAAACGAGCAGACGGTTCACCTTATATTAAATGATTGCGTTGCCCATGGCCACATACAACAGTCAGAAAGTGAATTGTGCATTGTCAACCTGAAAAATTTAATAAAAAGGTTTATTGAATAGGTTGATTCGAAAATATATTTAGGATTTGGTGGAAAAATGAACTGGAAAAGAAGAGGAAAAAGAAAAGGAATGGCCATCCGGCCACCCAGAAAGTCATGCATATTTTATTTTATGCCGAATTTTTATAGGGCGGTGGTATTTTCCCGGTCGATAACGGCTGTAGAAGTGCAGCAATAGCCG
This sequence comes from Graphium colonna, assembly GCA_025505425.1. Classification (NCBI taxonomy): domain Eukaryota; kingdom Metazoa; phylum Arthropoda; class Insecta; order Lepidoptera; family Papilionidae; genus Graphium; species Graphium colonna. Next base: position 2,911 of record JAOCPS010755658.1, on the reverse strand, counting down.
TGAAAAGATCTCATGCTCTATATCAGAAATCCTAATCATGTGAAACATAAAAAGAAACATTAAAAACGATTTACTATGTGTATAGGGCGTAGCTCTTAAGAAGTTAATATGTTAATACAGCATCTATAGCGCAGACAAATAATTGTTCTTCCGGTACAATTTTATCTATTGTTGTCTGAAACCAGCTGTTAACAGGGTGATGACCGTTCACAAGCCTGGGTTCAAGACAATTCCCGAAATGACCGTTACTTAAATATAAAGGTATCGGCCATTACAAAAAATTTAAATATGAAGCACCAAGTTCCTCATGTTTCGGCGCTCGCGGATGTATCGGAGGCGGATTATTGTTCCGTCTGAATGTACGGTGACGAATTGTTTAACGTTGTCGGCGCAACGAACTAATGATTTTTATATGCAAACATTTTTATGCGGATCGTTAAGTTTTGTTACTGTTGAACGATATTATAAAGTTATACTAATATTCGATAAAAGTTGATACGATTCAAGTGATACAAAAGTAAAGGAAAGTAAGCCTATTTTTATATTGCCACTGCTGGGCAAAGGCCTCCTATAGACAGAGGGTATTGGGCATAGGTCACCACGCGGCCCAAGTGCGGATTGGTAGACTTCACATATATTAGAAATATTATTTCTTAGATATGCATGTTTCCTCACGATGTTTACCTTCATCGCAGAGCACGTGGTAAATGAGCACTTAAAACTACATACATAACGCAATAACACCACATACAACACAAAGGATATACGTTATTGATACCATATCTGCATAGGGGCAATAACTGGTCTCTACAAAAATTGATACAAAGATTGATTTCGTTTTTTGCGACACTCTTTTCAAACCAATTTCTTCCTACGTTTATCCAAAACTATTTTAGTGCAAATAAAACGAAAGCTCAGTCCTATAACCGATTGTTCTTTTCTTCTTATTTTAAAAAAGTCCCAATTTGTTAGCAGCATATGTGCCTCGAGGTTGTGCTCCTAAACGGTGATGAGCTTGGCTGGTAAATATTTTATTTAACCAATAGATGGCTGGACGATATTTTAAAGCAAAACCTTAGACTCTTGCTTAAGAATCCGTCACCTGACGAACGTAGCAAAACCGTTTAATTGAGTACGGCACAGATCGCTTTTCTCCAAGGTTCCTTTTTTTAAGTTTTTTATTGTATGTTAAGAGGTAATACTTTTAACTAGCGCATCACCCTATATTCATTTTATATATTTAAACACTAACATTTAAATTTATCAACTATATAGAAGAAATAAAACTAAAGGCTTATTATATTCGCTAAGCTCATCTTACTTTCGAGAGAATAAGGTGACCAACCCGTATTTTTCTAAACCAACTTAAATAAAACATAAAATCCTTGTTTCTCCACGAGATTTGACGACCATTGGCCAACGGATGCAATAATCCCATAAAACAATGGTAATAGTTTAGCAATTAGAGCATTATGCTCTTATTCACGTTAACATTATTTTGCTATCACATTATAGTATAATTGTAAAATTCTAAGAGATTCGAGTAATTGAAATCCAACGAAAATTTATGAAAAGAATATCGCAAGACTAAATGAACACTCAAATATGAAGTAAGAAACTAGAAAAAGAAATCTTTGAATGAGGATCTACACAATTTTTAGTGAATTATTAGATTAAACCACTTGAGGATGTTGATGTAAATAACTCCGTTTTCAATTTTCCTTTAATCCAAATAAAAATATATTTCGTATTCTTATGGCATAACAATATTCATGTTGCTATTGTCTTACGTAAAATAAATTTCATTCTGAAGATCACAGAGTGAATTGACGTTAAAATGGTCTTCTTCTTTTTCATGTGGGTGTTGTGTTTGTCACATTTTCGCGACAGACTGGCCAAATTAGCCACATGATCACCGTTGTGCACACGCAGAACATCAGGCAGATTATTGAGAAAAGAATAATTCAAACCTGATTGTTAGCGGGCACACTTTTCATTCCTCATGATCGGAAAAAGACTGTGTGCCCTGGCTGGCATTATTACTTAAATACTATTACTAGTAGTAGTTATAAAGTCTACTACAGCTATTAAAACACGAAATGACATTTGAATACATCAACATCATTGACATTACTATTTAAAATCAAAATCAAAATATGTTTATTCATATAGGCGCTTGCGCGTTCTTATGAAAGGTCATACATAGGTTTTACATAGAGATTCGTCCATTATAAGCTACTACCAGCTCGGAAAACAGATTCTACTGAAAAGAGCAGGCAAGAAACTCTGCAGTTGCCCTTTTAAAATGATGTTGGGTTACAATTTCATGTATACAAAGAGCTCTTAAACTTAAACAACAGTACTATGACCACATAGTAGTGTCATCAAAATATTCAGCAATGCTGTAATAAGCCTTACCTTAAAGAATATTTTTAATTTTACATTTAAATTTCTCAAAGGGTAAGCTTAATATTGTTTGTGGAATTCTATTATAGATGCGTACTACCGTGTCCATGAATGATTTGCTACCCTTTTGCAGGCGAAAGCTTGGCGTAATAAGTTTGTCTAATTCTTCAATATCTAATTTCTCATACTTATGCTGTGTTTGTCACTTTTTTTTAACAAAACAATCAATATTTGGCCTAACATATAAAATGTTACAATATATATATACTGGGATGCAACCGTAAGTATATTAATCTCCTTACATAATTGTCGCAGGGTAGCCCGAGCTCCGATGTTATAAATTGCTCGAACAGCTCTTTTTTGCAGTATATAAATTGTTTTAATATCTACTGCACTGCCCCACAATATTATGCCGTAAGATAATATATTGTGAAAATAGCTAAAATAAACTAATCGAGCAGTGTCTACATCAGTTAGTTGCCTAACTTTTCTAACTGCAAAAACA
>JAOCPS010755547.1:0-10365 GCA_025505425.1 Graphium colonna | reverse complement strand
GTAGTTGCCTGCGATTCGATTCGGTTGGGTGCAGTTTCAGACCAATTAATAATCATTTTAACGCGTTTTTGGGCGTTAAGTAGGTACGTGTTTAATGGTGCTATGCCTGAAATTTTTATTCTATATCTTTATTCCTAAAAAACGAAAAGTTCCTAGACTGTGGTAGGTTATGGGAAGTAAGTAATAACCTGTGATTTTTTCTTTGTTAGGTTTTATGCTTTTGTTACCTATGTGATAGCCACGGATATTCAACTCCGGTCTTCCGAATTTACATTTTTCCGTTTCGTGTTTATCGTAAGACTTTAAATGTTATATCGTTCTAAGACTAACTCTAGGTGTTTCATATGTTGTTGTTTAGATTCTGAGCCAATAAATATGTAATCTCAATAGGGAAATGCAAAATCTAGACTTCTGAGTGCATTATTTATTCCAATATGTCACTTATATCTTTTAACTTATCTCACCCCAACTTGGATATTAGTAACTGACTTTATAAAGGTTATGCTTTTTGTGGGTTCACGTCGAGCTGATGAAACCAGAGCCTCAGCTAGTGTCACCAAAACTCAGGGATGCGCGAAGAAATTATGATGGCCGTAATTTGTTGCTGTTTGCTCTTCTTAACTTTTATCTTGTTTGTTGACGTTGATGGTCACGAGCTGTTGAATTTTGTTTATTTCGCGTCGCAAGTCACCACTCTACCGTATGTAGCTTATGTTGCAAAATTTCTGAAATTTCTTATAGATGCTTTTAAATGTTTAACTTTATTCAAGTATCTAATTTACATGAAAAATTAAAATATATTATTGCTACTAACGCTTTAAAACGCAAAAATATTTACAAATATACTCTGGATTAAATTTTGTTTTCACTATCTGTTATTAATAACGCCATTGGCGTCGTTGTCAGCTAACCTACTGTCAAGTTGACATATGACTCTGTATAGCGCGTCTTTCATTTTATTATATCTATTTTGATTTTCGCAAATCTTTATTTATATCGCAAATAGTAATTAATTGACATAGGTGATACAATAATTAGTATGCAATCATAATTTTAAATAATTTTTGAGTAATAAACACTTAAAATGGCTGACGAAGTTATAAAGCACTCTGTGCACACGCTTGTGTTTAGATCATTAAAAAGGTCTCATGATATGTTTCTAGCTAACCAAAGTTTGCTTCCGCCGATTGACGAGAAAGCGTAAGTAAATGCTAAAAACATTTGAAATTTGGTATCCGTTTCCAACGTTCGGCGCTGCAATTATTCACTATATTAGAACAATGCTACAGCTTCTGATCATATTATTCTGATTTTAATAAATATTACAAAGAGAAAGTATGCAATGTTTTCTGAATAATTCAATAATCAGACGTGTCGACATATTCCTGAGGTCGCAGAGGGGGTAAACTGCGATTAACAATAGCCATAATTCTTTACATGTATTTTGTATAACTGGTGTGCCAGTTATAATTTCGCTCCTATGCCATCAATTGAAAATATTTGTAAGTAATAATACAGTGTCATGGTTCTATAAAATAACAGTAGGTTTGAAATGGATGAAATCAACCTACCTATTTGTTAATAAATGCTGCCGCTCATGCTACTTCATAAGATAAGAATAGTTTCAGAAATTAATGTAAAGGTTTACAATACTAATCACAACCTCATAATGTATATTGTAAATTCAATATACCCACATAGATATTATATGTCTGAGAATGTGTCCACAAACCTCTTCAAGGTTTATAGGCCTTAAGTAAACCAAAATTGTAACTAGATTTTAAGCTTTGGAATTAATAAAATAAATAAATATTTATCATTAATTACTTTTAACAACAGATGAAATATTTGCATGTATGTTACCAACCTGTGTAAGAATTGTGTTTCTATTTGTTTAGGGAAAAAGTTCTAAAAGGAGTAAAGTCACGTGACAGCTATGGGCTGGTCATGTCAGCAGTGGAAAAGGCACAGGCCGTTAAACAACAAGAAGCACACGGTCGTCCAGAAACCCCACATGATACAGGTTAGAATTCTTAAAATTCTTTAATGTACTGCATTTTTCTTTACAATCTTAATATAGGAGGGTCAATGACATTGCTCATACACTGGATCAGGTGCTGTGTTGAGCCTTGACAAAAAAATGGAAATTTTCATTGTAAACTATGCCTTATTGTCTACATTACATAAATATGATGACAATTATCCACTAAGTGCTTTTCTTTAATATGTATGATGTAGTGACTCTCAGTCACCCAATATAACAACAATGTAGATGATTTGTGAAGAGTGATGCACCAGCAAAATCTATAAAACATTTTTAAATCTATGATTACTATACTAATTGATCTCTACTACAACACTGTTCATGATCATCATTTGAGCAGTGCATGACAATTGTTCAGATGCTTGAATATACAGATTGAGTGAAGAGTCACTAATTATATTAGAGGAGAGCACTCTCTACACAATTTCCATCATATTTATGTAATAAGATTATGGGGGTAAATTTTTGCCCAAATTATGTAATAAATAAATGAAGATATGATGCCAGTAATGAACATATGCCCATTTGGCGCTGTTCATTGACCTAAAGAAGTGGTTGCCTGTGCCGTGACTGCTGATACCCTTGCATTTTGTAAATAATTATTCAACTTTTGATAAGTTTGTTTTGTGGTCAATTAATGTATATTTTTAATTTTACTTTTATTCTCCATATACAATCTCTCTGGAATATTAAATAATAACCTTGACTATAACATCCTGGATTATTTAAAATAAGTCACCAGTCAACCTGTACATAGAGTTAAAATTAAATCACTTCATCTTACACATATTCTATTTAATACTAATACTATCCACAGAAATGGCAGAATCTGCTGCACTAGGTTCGGATGGTGCTATGCTGCCTTACAACCCGGGCTCCATGGTGGCTCCAGCTGCTCCTGGTGGCCAAACAACTACAGCCTTAACAGCAAATATACCAAAAAAACCACCAGCTGCCCCACGTCCCAAGTGGCATGCCCCATGGAAATTGTTCAGGGTTATATCTGGACATTTGGGCTGGGTTAGATGTGTTGCGGTGGAACCAGGCAATGAGTGGTTTGCGACAGGTTAGCTAAAGTCTACTTAATAGTAATAATTAAGGAAGAACTCCTTTATAATATGTATTTTTAAAATTTTATTTTGTTATTATACTGTTATCCGTCCTGTAACATGGCAGATTTGTAGTAAGAGCATTTTCATAGTCTATGTATGTGTGTATGACCTCATATAAAATGTTAAATACAAATTATACATCTTATTCAAGGTACAAGAAATTGCATTATTAGAGCACCTTGTTATAGAGCAGATAATTGTATTAAGTAAACAATGATTTCTTTCCAAAACTTTGTTTTGAAAAAAACTAACAGAGTTAACATAGTGTTGCTGTTCTAACTTATGTTACTTATATGACGAAAGATTCTCTTATAAAAGGCTTATAGTCACTGTATTAAAAATACTTTCAGCTAAATATCATCAATTGATCAATAATACTAGAGTAGCTCAATAGAATAAAAGATTGACAATGAAAAATTTTCAATGTTTAAAACATTCAATAATTTCAGGTGCTGCTGACAGAGTTATTAAAATTTGGGACTTGGCAACTGGCAAATTAAAAGTGTCACTTACTGGACATGTGAGCACAGTCAGAGGTAAGATAGTATAGATAGAAGATATTTCAATATCTATTTAAATTGAAAACCATTTTATTAGAAAGATTCTTACTTATGCATGTCAACTTGTGATCACACATGCTACTATTAAATTGGAGTTAAATATTATTGTAATCTTCTTCCTCCTAGCATAACTCCCAAATGACTTGGGGCCAGCTTTATATCCAACCAAATATTAGTTCTTATAAGAGCTTCTGGCACCGGACCTCAACAATCCAAAAAAATAAACTGTATTCAAAGGATAGATTAGTTGGCAGGATATTTGAAGGCAATGAAATCCTTTAACAGATGCCAAAGATGTGGCCCATACCACTAGGCGATGGAGACGGGAACAAAAAATACTCTTGTATAATATTTTATAGGCCATTTGGTCTCAAATCAGTATCATTTATATTGATATTTTATTCATAGGTCTAGAAGTGTCACCAAGACATCCTTATCTATTCAGCTGTGGTGAGGATAGACAGGTTAAATGCTGGGATTTAGAGTATAACAAGGTTAGTGATTTTTAATTAATATATACTTTTATTTTAATAATAAAGAATTATGTGAATATTAAGTTAAATCATTTGAAATAAAAATCATTATTATTTGAATCTCTCTGTATATTTGTAGACTGTCATTAATATATGTTTTACAGATATGCAATGTTTTAAATCATTTGCTTCATTAGTTTGCAATGATAAATAATGCTTGACATTATTATGTTGTTTCAATTTAATATGAGCAGGCAAAAATTACCTTCCAAAAAGTAGGATTTTCTCAATTCAGATGTTTTTTTTTTGGTATGTTGCACATTGTATTTTGTCATTTATTAACGGATTTTAAAAATTATGTTTTTATCTGAAACCATATACTTCCAAAAGGTTCCCATAAGATTTTCACAAAAATTAGTTTGTCAGTAGTTCGGTTTTTTAAATAAAAATAACAAAATATATGTAACAAAAATATCTTTCCAAGGAGTTCAAGGTCAGTTTTTAATATTTTATTTTAATATTAATGTCATTTTCAAGACCTTCAATTTCAGAATAATAATTAACCTAAAAGTAATCTTTTATACAAGAAAAAAATAAAACATCATTCAGCTTTTATCAATTTCAATTTTTTATCATTAAAAGTTCATCTATATAAAAATGGTTCACATATTTCATTTTATTTCTAAATACATTACAAGGGAATCAATAGCGTTGTGAAAAAAAATGCACACTCAGCATGTAAAGCAGGCGCTTACGCATACCCTTTTTTATATAGATATAGGTTGGCAAGTGAACAGACAGTTCACCTGATATTAAGGAATCTCTTCACAATAGACACAAAATCCAAATTCGGATAGAATACGATTATTGGGTAATAGGAATAGGAAACATTTAGGAATCTGGAGGAGGAAAGTAGTGGGAAAAGACGAGGGTGGGAATGGCAACCCAGCTAATCATGTTTTATATTACGCTTATATTTGTGGAACTGCTATTGTGTTGTGTTTGTGGATGTATGAAATTAAATGTTATGTATCCTATGTTTTTTGATGTAATATGTATGCATAGATATTATGGTATGAGTACCGTCATTTAAACATTTAGAACATATACCAAATCAAAATTCAATACTACACAGTACAGAAAGTCTAAATATATTCTCTGTGTTTGAGTATAAAGACAATTTAGTCTTTTTATAGATATTATTATACAATTTTATAGATATAATTACTACGCCTAATATTGTTTGTTAATTTATAGATAACATTTCAATAGCTTTTTTTAATTTTAGGCAATTAAGAACCTAGATTCAAAAATTCTTTTTTATTAAAGCATATCTTATCAAAATCGGTGTAATTTTTAAATGTTTAAATTAAAATAACTGTAGAGACCACATCATGAAAGCTCATTTTTATGGTGTTTTAAGCCGGTTTCCCAATTTGTTGGAAAAATAATCCTTGTTCCTTTATTTTCAATTTCTTTCTTTACAATGTGTGGTTACATAGAGGGTCTTACAGTAATAGCGGTTTTAACACACTACCCTTGAAGGGTATGCAAAATGCAATGCAATAAAATAGAAAAGTTGTTAGTAAATCATCATGTCATCCATTATTTTCTTTATATAAAGTCAGTTATATTGATATGTGCTCATTTAAAATAATAACACTAATAATAACTTTTTATAGGAGGCATTATAGCCCAGAAATTCTCATACAAAAATTTTAAAAATCATCGTACATACTCTTATTACTCTCATTTAAATACTAATACCAAAGCAGTCCCATCAATTTTTTCGCAACTTAGCGTCGTACAGCTTTTTCCACAGTATTTAAAAATTGCTCAGAAGACGGATTAGGCTTAAATCTAGAAAACAGGAGTAAACCGTTGTATTGCAATTCAAATACTAATTCACAATATGCTCTAAGTTCTGATATTTTAAAGTGTACAAAATAAATATCAGAATACCATAGTAATAAAACGAGTAGCAATATCCTCTCTGCGCTACACAGAATATATTTTAAACAAGTTTCCCATTATATAAGAATTTGCAGTAATAAATAATGGTGTTTTTGACTAAGCCTTTCTTGTACACATATAAGACAGTATGATTATAACTTACTCTTATAATTTGTATTTAAACTGACTATTTTTTAGCTGTCTTATTTCATCAGGTATTCTGTTATACACCTGGGAGGCCATCATATGGCAGGTTACGTTACTTAACATACTTATAAAGATATTTTGTTTAATTGCACCTACTACTACCGTTTACCACGCCCAGGGTTGGCTGGTAGTGAATGTCACAAAGTATTAAATCCATCTTTTGTAATTCTTTTAAGGTTTTGGAGCAATAAATAATTGTTTTTTTATGGAAAGAAGGAAGACAAACGAGCAGACGATTCACCCGATGGTAAGCAATTCCGTCGCCCTTAGACACACGCAACATTCGGAGAGTCGCGAGTGCGTTGTCAACCTGGGGATAGGTCTATCGGATATGATGAAGTCGGGAATAGTAAAGGATTTGGAGATGAAAGGAGTGGGAAAAGAAAAGGGAGACATGGCCACCCGGCTTTCCCAAAAGTCATGCATATTTAATTTTATGCCAACTTTATAAAAGGCAGTGGTGCTTCCTCAGGCGAGCGCGGCCGTAGAAGTGTAGCAAAAGCTGTGAAGAGATGTTATGCTCTACCACTTATGTGCTGTAATAACAGTACTGTCTAAATGTCTACTGTTGTTTTTTAATAAACAAATAAATCCCCGTTCGCAGGTAATCCGCCACTATCATGGCCACCTCTCGGCTGTGTACTCCCTTGCTTTACACCCGAGTATTGACGTGCTGGTCTCTGCGGGAAGAGACGCCACTGCCCGCGTGTGGGATGTGCGGACGAAGGCCAACGTGCACACTCTGACTGGCCACGGGGACACGGTGGCCGCGTTGGTCTGCCAGGCTGCTGAGCCGCAGGTAAGTGTTCCTCAGATCGGCGGAACTTGAGCATTGCTTGGGAAAATGTAACCTATATTCTCACGCTGGTGCTAAGGTGAAAGAGGTGTGTAATGAGTGATGTTGTCACCATGTGTTAGCCGAACTTAAGATGGATGGAATTCGCCGAGTATTGCTCAAGTGGACTGAGCATTGCTCAAAAAGCTTTGTTAGGGTCAATTGAGCGTCGCTTGAGCGAATTTGTACTAAGCTAGCTTGCCCTGACAAATAGCATTTTTTTTTTGGATAAATTGAACCTTTTTTTGATAGACAATGTATTGCTCAGATAAATTCAGATCATGGCAAAAAGTAACTTATTTTTCTGAATATAAATAAGTAATGTTAAGAACTACAATAATTTCTTCAATAATTTTTTTGTTAGAAATTTTATTTAATAACTACTTTTCTTCCGGTGTTCTATTTCTTACCTATTAATATATTTTTACAAGCTGGTAAGACATACAAATATATTATATGTATATCTACCTCTGTATCTGCATCCTTGTGCTTACAATAAACTTAAAAAATGCCTTAAATTTATTCATTATAAAAAAACTTAGAAACAATATTGAAATATTGTTTCTACCATATTCATGATTCTTATTATTGATCACATTATAAAATATGATCGTGTTTTCTAGATCATTACCGGTTCTCATGACTCCACGATTCGTCTATGGGATCTGGCGGCCGGCAAATCAATGTGCACACTGACCAACCACAAGAAATCTGTGCGGTCCTTAGTTATCCATCCAACTCAATACACCTTTGCCTCAGCATCACCGGACAACATCAAGCAATGGAAATGTCCAGAAGGAAAGTTCATTCAGAACCTGTCCGGGCATAATGCTATTGTAAATTGCATGGCGGTGAACCCAGAAGGAGTTCTGGTGAGCGGTGGTGATAATGGCACCATGCACTTCTGGGATTGGCGCACCGGATATAACTTCCAGCGTTTACAGGTGAGTTGGATTCTTTTATCCTGATATATTAGTACATTCTTTTTTGTTGTTTATATGTTTTAAACACTGGAAATCAAAGAAATCTTAGGCTTATTGTAAACATGGTGGACAGATTCGCGAGGAATAGTTTAAGCTATCAAGTGTCATATTACGACCCATAGGTGCAACCCAGATGATGACAAGAAGAGTAAAACAGACATCAACAGTCAGTATTAATAAAAAGAAATAGAGGCACTGCACTTGCCCGATTTGTGGTTTCAAATCGATTGTAAAACCCACACATATGGAGGAGCAAAAAGCTGTGTAACCATGGGATTTCTTCGCCTCAATGAAGGCTCCTTCTATAATTGTTCTGTTTGCATAGTTTGTTGGTAATTGAAATTTGGCCTAAAAATAATTTTAAATATAACTATGCATTGTATATTGTTAATACAATACAATATGTTAAAGATATTTATGCATTTATGAGCTTAAACTTTGACTAGCATTTTTATATCAGGTAGAAAATGCTTTGTGCACTAACCGGCTTTTGTCTGAACCACCTAAAGGTAAGCATTAAGTTCGCCTGTGTACAAGAATAAATAAATAAATTTTACAGCCAAAATCTTCATAAAAGTAATACTTCACTTGCAGGAGATTCTAGTATCTCTAATTGTCACACTAATGTACCTTGAGTCACAATTTATTTCAGAGCTAACATTAATATTATTTGCAGGCGGCTGTACAACCAGGGTCAATGGACTCAGAGGCCGGAATATTCGCGATGACCTTCGACCAATCGGGCTCTCGTCTGATAACGACAGAAGCTGACAAGACAATAAAGATATACAAAGAAGATGACAGCGCCTCAGAAGAAAGCCATCCGATCAACTGGCGACCGGAGATATTGAAGAGGAGGAAGTTTTAAAGCAATAAAGAGTCTTTTATACAAACACTTTCAAAATATTTAGTTTCATTTGAGATTTTCTTTGCCCCAAGGTGGTACCCAAACATTCTCATGCATCACGATGTAAATTATATAGGAATTATCTTCATAATTTATCCAAAATCAAAATTTGTTTATTCACATAGGCGCTTGCGCGCTCTTATGAAAGGTCAAGTTTTACATATAGATTGGTTCATTATAAGCTACCACCCAGCTCGGAAAGCAGATTCTATTGAGAACAGCTGGCAAGAAACTCGGCATTTGCTCTTTTAAAATGATGTTGGCTTACAAATTTGTACATATACAATGATTTACTCTTAAACCTACGTCAGTAACAATAGTACTATGACCACACAGTTGTGTCATCAATGTATTCAGGAATGCCATAATAAGCTTTTCTTAAGACTATTTTTAATTTTACATATAAATTTCTCAAAAGGTAAGCTTAATATTCTTTGTGGAATTCTATTATAGATGCGTACACCGAGTCCCATAAATGATTTGCTGACCTTTTTAAGACGAAAGCTTGGTGTAATAAGTTTGTCCTTATTTCTCGTATTTACACTGTCACTGTTTTTTACGAAACAATGTTTTGCCTAACATATAAAATGTTACAATATATATATACTGGGATGCGACCGTAAGTATATTAATCTCCTTAAATAATTGTCGCAGGGTATCCCGAGCTCCAATGTCATATATTGCTCGAACAGCTCTTTTTTGCAGTATAAAAATTGTTTTAATATCTGCTAAAATAAACTAATCGAGCAGTGTCTACATTAGTAAGTTGTCTAACTTTCCTAATTGCAAAAACAGCAGAGCTTAGTCTACCTGCGAGAGACGACAGGTGAGGATTCCACTGAAGACTTGAGTCGATTGTAATTCCTAGAAATTTAGAATCCGAAGATTGTAGGAGTTCATTATTTAATACTAAATTAATATTCTGCTTCCGTACATTAGTGAGAGCGAAATTAATACATTTAATTTTTTTTTTGCATTAAGCACTAGGTTAATAACCGTAAACCTGTGAAGTATACGCGACAGTGTATTCACTTCGTAATAATTTGTCAATATTCTCTTCACATTTAAAATAAGTGAAGTATCATCAGCGAATAATACAATATAGCATAACGTTTTTGCATAAAAAGGGAGATCGTTTATGTAAACTAAAAATAGGAATGGGCTCAAAATAGATCCCTGCTGAACACCCATACTCAAAAGAGAACCCAAAGAATTTACATCACTTATATTGACCCTTTGAGTCCTATTACTAAGATAGGAGGCAATGAGATCAAGAGAAACTCCACGAATT
>JAOCPS010755436.1:0-10365 GCA_025505425.1 Graphium colonna | reverse complement strand
TTCGTTGGTTTCTAATTGATTAATATGAAATCACCAAATGTATTTCTTAACGTACCTTCCTCCTAGCCTTTGTCCCTAGTTATTTTGTAGCCGACCACAATCCACCCAAATATTACCTAATTTTCAGTTTTTACGCAGAGCGACTGCCATTCGACATCCGCAACCCAAAAGGGATGTACTGAATTCGTAGGATGAATTGGTTGTCAGTATATTTGAAGGCACTGACATCTTCTAACAACTGCCAAAGATATGCTTGACAACCTGGACCGACTTTTTACATGTCCATCCGACGCTTGTATCATCTTTCTTTTGAGGCAATCGGGTAATCAGCCCGCGATGTCCTAACCTAAGCAATAAAAAAAAAACACAAAACCTCCGGTTTGTAAAGCAAGCGCCCATACCACTAGGCTACGGAGGCGGTTTTTCTAAACGTACTATGTCTAAATATAAAATTTGTCGATTTATTGAACTGCACTACTTTATCTGGTAACAAAGGTTACCAAAGGAACGGATGGTTCACTTGATGTTTGTTAAGTTGCCTGTAAAATCCCATGATATCCCGAGAATTGTCAGCATTATTCAGAGTAGTTGCTATTTTTAATAAAGTTTGTTTAGTGCCGCCTGTAAAGTCCTAATATATTCCGAAAGTTGCCATTATTGAGAATAGTTTCTAGTTTTAATAAGATAGATGTAAAAGTAAAGGAGTGGAATAAGCTGGCAGTAGGAAAAATAATCAGAATCAGTACAAGCCCTTCACGTCTATACGTCAACTTTACTTTCTTGAAATTTTGAATGACGACCGAAAACAACAAGGAACGGTTACGCGAATTATTTCCTTGACAAGACAATTGAAACAGTTTTTAAATTAGAAAATAAAATAATGCGTTGTTTTTTGTTGTTTAAGTTACTGATCTGAGATCTACGTAAAATATGAAATTCTTGCCAGACAATAATACAAATAGTCCTATCTAATATAGGTTCTAACAAAGCTTCTTACTATATTTAAAAAAAGTGACCTTAACGTGTGAAAAGTTTCAAAATAATTTTTACAAGACATAATTCTTTCCTTAAAATTAAATATAGTCAACAATCGATTCGTGACTGCATCGCATAATGCGTGTTGGAAGTGTTTTTACGAAACCAACGCTTAATAAAATATTAAACTACACATACGGGTCAGTTCGAAAGTAATAAAACGTTTTATATCTGATTATAAAAGTGACACATTTACAATAGTTTGTGAATAAAATAAATATTTTAATACAATGTTAAGTAATGCCTTATTTTGTGCAGATGTTAAGATTTGAAGATAAACCTGAGTTTTATTTTAATACTAAAATAACTGCGACTGAAATATAGATAAATAATTATACCTGATAATATTTTTTGACCAAATTTCTCGTCCTATTGTACCAAACTGATGACTGGTAAGTCACCTTAAATAATTTAAGACGTTATATGTGGGATCCAGTCCTTTCCGATCGGCTCAGTTCCTTGGCCCTGCGAAGAGATGTCGCTTCTCTATGCATGTTATACGGCATCTACAACAGGGAGTCTTCAGAAAAATTGTTCGAATTAATACTTGCTGTACAGTTTGTTTATCGTATGACGTGACAATCCATCAAATACCATCGATGCCACCTCGATGGTTGGCAGTCCGCCACAGTGCGTTTTCGCCGACATTTTCTGGCACGCACGACACCTTTGTGGAAAATCGACCTTTAAAAAAAGAGCTTACTCCTTAAAGGCCAGCAACGCTCTTGTAACTCCTCCGGTGTTGTAGGAGTTCATGGGCGGCGGTAAACACTTACCATCAAGTGAGCAGCTTGCTCGGTTGCCCCCTCCATGAAAAAATATGAATAAAGAATTATTAGAATAAAAAAATCCAAAAAAAGGTAAAATGCCTTTAAACCAAATATCATTCTCAGTCTGTCGATTTTATTTAGAGTAAAGATGTGTCAAAGTAATAATAAGTACAAAAAGCGGATATGAATATTAGTATATAAAAATATGCGAGAACAGGAATACAATGGAATTGTAGCCACTTCTTGTTAGTCGGCCAAAAACATTGTTTTAATATTTTTTTTTACTTCTGGCAATAAATAGTGACCGAAACATTTTGTTTTCGTGCCAGTGTACAGTGCTGTAATTGGTTGTAAATTATCGTTGCGTGCGTTTTGTATAATTTTATTTATGACGCTCAATAAACAATCGTAAACTTTTTTGTCTTTCCGAATACATCTGCTTTGTCACCTGTACTAGATTTTTTTTACACAACCTTACAATAAAATTTCTCATTGTCTTACTAACCATATTGTAGTGAAGTGCTTGACAGAATGTGACAAACATTTAATTGTTTTGTAATATTAAATATATAACTTCTGTATGTTATGAAATATAGTTTTTCGACTGTTAACATATATGTTATATGGTAATAATAAGTATTTTAATTTTTCGTCTTACCTTCGTCATAATAAACGCTAGGTATTTAGATATTATCAATAAAATGCAATGCCCTGTGATAAGAGCAGAGAATCTTTTTGAAAAGCAGATGTCAAACTGAACAAGAATAATAAGATATAGTTATAAAACAATGTATTGAGAAATTTTATATAATAATGCTTAATTTTTGTACCTAAAATGTATGACTGAAAATAATTATATATTAACTATGGGCTATGCACATTGTTTTCCAAGATTTGACTACTATCCATCTATCCGTTATCTTGTGAACCAAATAAATTTAGAAAATATATTACGATAAATTTTGTTTCTATGTTTATGGTAGTCGATTCTTTAGTCCAGTGATTTGTATGTTTATTTTATAGTTAATAATTAATTTATATGTAATTAAAGGCTAGAATAGGCACTATCTTGTTACTTTTAAGACAAGCTAGCGACAGAGATTCTGTAAACTATATTGGACCTGTCAGTTGCAAGAGAGATTTTTTACATATCCTTCAAATAATTATACTTTTAAGCTCATCTATCAAATGGGTTCATCAAACCATATTGCCCTAAGTAATAAAGCAACAACAACGCATTTTGTTTTGCCTTCCTTTAGTTTTAATTCACGTCTTTGGTTTTTAATGCATAACTTAAAATCTCCAAGCTAAAGAGGCAAAGTCAATTGTTGTCTGCCAACCTTACATTACCTTGAATAATATGTTGGTACGATCCGAAAATTGTTACCTGGCCCAAATTAACTTATAACAGTACATCTGCGGGTATTTCGTGTGTAAATGCAAGATCATTCTACCAAATTCCTGGAGATGTATTGTCGTTTAGGCGTTCCAGGGTGATTTATTACACATTTCAGGGACGATACGTTCCGTCACGGTGGGCTAATGCTTTTCACTCGGCCATTTTGAATACATAGTGTTTCCTAAACAAGACGTTGGGTGGACATTGTTCGACGCCATATTGTATTGCAAACGCATTGTCCACGCTCTGCTTTTAAATAAAAGAGACTTGTATCCGAGTCCTATAACTGTACGAAAGCGGAATACATTCTGTTTACCTAATTGTTTGTATTTTTTTTTCGCGCCCAATTTTTTTTTGATTGCTTAGAGAACGAGGGAGCGTGTTGTAATTTATGATGCTAATTACGTGCTCGGATTTTATGGGACTAATAGGTTTACGTTTATTGGCTTACAGTAGCCAAGTGAGATATTTTTTGTTGGTATATGGTCGACATTATTTTGAGGCAGGTGTTGAATTTATTAATTTATGTCCGATTTAATTACGATGAAAATATTAAATGTTATGATTGTAATTAATGAGGTGTGCGTTGCAATTAATATTATAAATGCAATAGTGCGCTAGTTTGTAAACCGATTTAAAAAAAAGAGGCTCCACGTTGGGCTTTACGCATTTTGTTGTATAATGTACGTTTACATATATCTTCCGTTCTCTTTCATTTAATATTTTTTTGTTGTTGTAAAAATAAATTAATTAGTTTCTCATTAAATGAAAATAACTGGAAAAAATATGTAAATAAGTTAGCTTCTAATTTTTTTATGGAAAGGAAGACAAACGAGCAGACGTTTCACCTGATGGTAAGCGATTCTGTCGCCCATGGACAAACGTAACATCCGGAGAGTTGCGAGTGCTTTGTTAACATGGGAGATTGGATATAATAGGTTTATTGGATAGGATGGGGTCGGGATAAAGGATTTGGAGAGGATAGGAATAGGAAAAGAAAAGGACATGGCCAACCGGCGTCCCCAAAAATCATGCATACTTTATTTTATGCCGACTTTATAAAGAGCGGTGGTACTTCCCCGGGGGAACACAGCCGTAGATGTGCAGCAAAAGCTGTGGAAAGTTGTTATGCTCTACCACCACCTAATTAAAGTCGGTTGCGCTATTTGCTGCAAAAGTTCCTCTTCTGTCCTATTAGTCAGTTGTATCCTAAACAGGATAGAAAATCTCGTAATGGTCGATTGAAATTTCTGAAAAATTTCTGAAATTTAGAATTTTTTGGAGTTATGATGTTCGTCTAAAAATCTATGACCTAAAATATTAGGATAAGTGATAGATGCTGATAGACAACAAAAAATAACTGTTTGCTCGCTTAACGACCTTTTTATTATATAGAAAATAATATCAAAAAGTATTTCAGACCCTATAAATAAAATCTCGAGGAATAGAAAAGCTTTAAAAAACATTTATAAATTGTTACACGATAGTTGAAATATAAACAGACAAAAAGAGATCTGAGAACAGAGGAAGGATTCCGGAAAATGTGAAAATAATGTCTTGAGAAAAAATAACAAGATCGACATTAACGGCAACAAAACTGCGACCACAAGCTGGTTTGCTTTATTTTAAGCCTTTTGTCGTTAAAAACATAAATGAGAGAGTAATTTATGTGTTGAAGTACTTTTTTCTCTTCTAAATAATTGTTATTTAAACAAATAAGACACAAATACTCTTTGTCAAATCGTTGAACATTTCAATGAATAGAAAGATGTATTCTGTAAGTGCTTTGTTATCAGAGATGTTTATAGACATCTGCAAAATGATTTTTTGAAAGAAAAACTTTTTGTAAATATGTTTGTTAAATAAGGGTTCATGTCCGATATAGGTTTGAAGTTTTAGTATGTAAATGATGCGTATATATTCTAAAGCGGGAACGACTTCCCATAAGTAGGTTGACAATTTTTTTTAATAAACGAGTTGACCATAACATCTTTTCACAGTAAGGTGGTAGAGCATAATGTCTTTTCACCGCTTTTGCAGCACTTATACGGCCATGCTCGCCCGAGAAAGTACCACCGCCCTTTATAAAGTCGACATAAAATAAAGTATGCATGACTTTTGGGGATGCCGGATGGTCATATCCGCTCTTGTCTTTTCCCATTTCTATCCCCTCCAAATCCTTAATCCCGATCCCATCATATCTGATAAAATTATTTTATCCAATTTCCGAGGTTGATAACGCACTCGCAACTCTTCTAATGTTGCGTGTGGCTATGGGCGACGGGATCGCTTACCATCAGGTGAATCGTCTGCTCGTTTGTCTTCTTTTCTATTAAAAAAAACGTGCTGCTTCGCATCTATGTTGAAACCTAGATTACTTCCAAGTAAACAATTTTATGAAAAAGATTTTAGGAGCTCTGTCCATCTAGTGTTCATAAACTGAAGCAGCTCTCAACTAGAACCGAAGACACGGAGAAGGCAAGCTATGGAAACGTAAAAAAAATGTAAACACATTTGCACATGTCTTCAGTAGGATAGAATTTAGGTGATTTTTAACGCCTTATCACCACATATCTGTACATTAGCATTTTCCTAGTTAAAATAAGAATGAAGCTAATTGAATGGATAGATCGGTCGGACAAATATCGTATTAGTTTCTAAAGATTATTTTAATTATATGGGTTTCACCAGAGCAAAGCTCTAATTTATACCATATGCACGCGATGGTCGAAATTTGACATTTTTTAATCGGTTTTAAAAAGGAGGCAGGTTCTCGATTCGGATGTTTATATACTTTTTTATGTTTAAACTCCGTTTATGAACCGATTTTGAAAATAATTTTTTTGCCTCATATTCTTAAAATTGGTCCCATAAATTAAAAAAAAAACCGCTTCAGTAGTTTGTTTTTTTAAATAAAAAAAAATAATTTATTACGCACGTATCTCCATCATCTACGAGTACATACCGATTTCAATTTATTATTTTTATGTATTCCAAATTTCTTTTTTGTCTGCTAGAGTATGTTTCTATAAAAGTTTTGTAAAATTTTTAGAAAAATCGGTTCATTAGTTTAATTTTTAAATGAAAATAACTAAATGAAGGATGTTCGCCAATATCTCCGCCACTTCTAAACTGATTTTAAAAATATTTTTTTTTATCTGATAAGGTTATATTTTCACATTTTTTTAAAAATCAGATGAGTTGTCCGTTTTCAAAACCAAAATAACGGAGAAGATATGTTTCGAAAGTACACTTTTAAGGCGTTTGAAGTCGGTTTTGTAATTTTCTGTAAAAAAAAATTGGGTGTAATTGCAGTAAATGTCACATTTGTTAACTTATGTAATAAAAAAGACGTCGCTCGACATGTTAGACGTTTGTGTTTTGCCATTGTCACGTGTAAAAATGTAGTTTATTGACTTCATTTGATAATTTTTCTGTATCTAATGTATACTATACAAAACCTTTCTACACTTTTTTCTATTTAAATTTTAACTGTTCCAAATAAAATATTTTCTCAGTCTTCTCAATGTTCGTAGAAACACTTTGTAAGTGTTTGCTTTACGTATTATATAAGCAATTTTTCATAATTAATTTCTCATCCATTCTGCAAGAGCTCCGTATCAAAACACGACTTTCAACCCTATGCCTCGATGTCTTCGGAAACTATTACAAAATTTCGGCCACATAGCGAGACGAGGAGATGTCAACCTACAGCGCCTCATAGTTGTCGGAAAGGTGGAAGTAACACGACCAAGGGCAGAGGCCCACAAGATGGCTAGACCAAATCCCCTCAACATCTTTATTAACACTTACGAAGCTTTCCAAACCGTCATGGACAGAGATGGCGCGACCTTGTCCCAAAGAGTTTCGAATCAATAGAGATTCATGACCCTCAGCAATGAGGAGAAACGATGTGAGTAGGAGGAGGAGGAAGCAATGTTTACACACTGTATACCAAATCCTAATAAAAGATAGAATTTAGTTTCGTTGTATCATTATTATGTTTTTGAGTCTTTTTATTCACTTTTTTGTACAGCAATGGTGAGTTATTTCGTAATTTTCTCCTTTGTGGAGTAATATGAGGATACAGGCTTTCTCTTTATAGGTGTATATAAAATTATTATATAAAGTTCCCACCCATATAGATTTTTTTCTACGTGTATAACTTAAGAAAAAAATATATTTAAAAAATCGCTAAAAGCCTTGTGGTTTCAAAACCGCTGCTAGCGGAAAGAAGCGGTGGCAGGCATAATCACTCGCATTGAAAATAATTTTAGAAAATCACACAGATTAACTGTTATAAAGGTTTCCTCCAAATTTTATTTTCAGTGTCTTATACATCTCTTAAATTCTTTAATAATTTCTATTTTAAATTTTTGTAGTTGATATAAATTAAAAATAAATACACTTTGAGACAAAATACTAAATTTGGTTGTCGGCCACGGAGGAACAAAGTTTAGGAACCCCTGATCTAAGTTATTCTTCAATCTGCCTATCATATGCAAAAAAAATCCATTTTAACCGGTAGTGTCAAAGATTAAGGGGTCTAAACAAATTAACAAGCAGTCTCCTACCTCTTAGCTTTGTCGTTATTGTAGGTTTTAAAATGATTACCATTATAATTCGGCAAACGAAACTTCTGACTATTTTGAAAATTGAGAGTTGATGAGTTTTCCCTTCACGTGAAGTATGAGATTGTTAACCTGCTTTCAAAAAAGAGAAGCGTTTTAAATATATTATTAGGCACGTTTGCACTGATTTCCGTCATCTATGAACCGATTATAAATGAAAATTTTTGATTATCTCAAAGGATGTATTCTTTCGAAAAGATTATCATCTCATATAATTTTTAGAGAAAGTCGGTTCAGTGGTTCGTTTATAAAATAAATGGAAATAAAATACATGTCTAAAGCGTTCTAAGACGTGTTTTTGTAATTTCCTTTAAAAATAAACTTGTTCTGTTTCGCTCGTTTTATTGTATATTTTTAA
Source organism: Graphium colonna (assembly GCA_025505425.1). NCBI lineage: Eukaryota > Metazoa > Arthropoda > Insecta > Lepidoptera > Papilionidae > Graphium > Graphium colonna. The sequence goes on along the minus strand of JAOCPS010755436.1, from coordinate 2,172 downwards.
GAAAACTTACCGTGACGGAGTGATTGGACGGATATTTGAATAAGATATATCAAGTCATAGTTGATGCCGCCTTTTTTCTTTTTTTTTTTTCAAAATTTGTATTCTGATGCCAAGTCTCATCTCCTATTTCTCTGTTCGACGCATAATTCCACGTTTTATTAAAGTCGATAGACTTATTAATGTGGGGGACGACTGGCTTATGGTTCGTTTTCTATATCGGCTGAGTTATGAAAAAGTTGAGAAATGAGAAATGGTGAAACTACAAATTCAAAGCACTATTTAAAGATTAAAATGTGTAATTTAAGTCTTATATATGTTATTGTTTTAGACGTGTTATTCTGTTATATCCGTTTGGTACTCAATAATAAAACTCTTAATAGCGTAAATGATTGATGAATAGTTTAAATTATATCTCTATGAATATAGCCGATAAAAGCTACTATTACAGAGAAAACTTATTTTTAAGCAGATAAGTGAGCGGCCGACGATCGCCTTACATTATGTTTACTCGAGGCGATTCTGGGTTCGATCCCCGGTGCCGGCACCGCCTCGAGTAAACAGAATTGAAGGCGAGCGCCGGGACACTAAGCTACCACGGCTCTAAGATATGTGAAGTCCGCCAATCCGTACTGGGGCCGCGTGGTGGACTATGCCCTATAGGAGACTTAGTCTAGAGGAGGCCATTGCCCAGCAGTGGGACTGTTGTTTTAAGTGAGATAGGACGTGAAAATTAAATATTAACATTTAGATTGATTTTTTACTCTAAATATATTATTGTAAAATATATTCAATCTGCATGGATTTGTATTTATGCAAAATATTCCCTGAACCCAAAAAGACGTTAAATTCATAAAACTTTAAGTTATTTAGGACCTTAATAATATATAACTTTCAGAGTAACTCATGATAGAACCAAATTTATAATCAATCATGAAAAAACTGTATACCTACATCATTAAAATTTCAGTTCATATTTAAAAAAACCCACACTGACTACTGTACTGAGTTCTAATCGAATGATGCAAAACATGAACACCATTTATTACAATGGTAACACTTTATATTATCCCGTATGATCATTGGTTTTACATGAAATTATTTTGGTGCAATATTTTTAAAAAAGTTGTTAATTATGTACCAACCAAAGGAACAGAAAATGTTTATTTTCGGAAAATATTTCGCTCAGGATTTTGGTATTTTTTTCCTTTTGAGATACTTGCTTCCTATTTTGGTATGCCAATATATTTAACTGATAGAGAATATTAATTCATTCGACGGTTTTGAAACCCAATCGCGACGTTGTAAATATTATACATAGTAAATATTTCAAATTGGTTGCAATTTGTAATCGATTTTAACGCATACACAGATTTTTAAAATATAAGCTTCTTGTGTAAAAATAGAAAAGTGCACCTAACCTCGAAGTGAATGACGATCGCTATCGCCATCTACTTCTAACCTATTTTTTTTACCTTTGCATTCTAATTTGGTACATAATCATTTAATTTTAGGTTAATTACAAATTTCAACCAATTTGAAACATTTACTATAGATAATATTTATAGATTTCGCGATTAGATGTCAAAATTGGCGGCTCTCCATACAACGATACGATTATCGGTCCTTATGATTTTAATCGATAGAGAACGCTTATTAATGAGACTCGTATGAAGCATGGACATTGAGAAAGATATAATTGTGTTATATTTACTTTTAGTTACTTTTTTGAAATTGAAAGATTGAAATGAAGAGAATTATAAATGATGAAATACGTGTAAGAAAGGAAAATATTTTTATTTTAGTATACATACTTTTGATAAATCGCTGATAAAAATTTCGTATATATTTATTTTCATTAATACAGTACCACGTTTTGCATATTGCTGCATAAACACAATTTGTTAATTATGAGGTGAAACTAACATTTTAAATATCAATAAAAAAATCCATTTCATTCATAATTTACATGTTTACTACTCAACACGGTTAGAAGACATTTTTTGTAATTATTTTTCACTTCCGGTTAAATATCATTTTCCGACTTCAATTAAAAAGCGCATTCCGCACACCGTTGCATGTATTGCATATCGGAATATGCAAAACTAAATGCTATAAAGTTTAAAGTTGATAGATTACAATTTTGCACCAAATTTTGGATTGCACATGTCTCAT
>JAOCPS010755325.1:0-10366 GCA_025505425.1 Graphium colonna | reverse complement strand
TGTCAAATTTCGCGGAGAATACTTCGAAAAGCAATAAATACATTTTTAAATAGTAATGTTGTGTCATATCCTTGATTATCGAAATTTTCAGTGCTGCCCTCGTATCCCATTTTTATGAAAATATTGTGGATCATTTTAAAAGTATACCTTATCAGATACGAAGTGAATTTTTAAAATCAGTTCAAAAGTGGCGGAGATATGTGCGAACATTCCTATATTTTGTTATTTTGAATCTAAAAACAACTACTGGACCGATTTTCTAAATAATTCAACGGACCATAGGAAGTAAAATATTTTTTTTTTAAATTGGTTCATAAATGACGGAGATACGCGAGAACATACACAAAAAAACAACATACACAAAAAAAACATCCGAATTGAGAACATCCCCCTTTTTAGAAGTTGGTTAAAACACACACTGACTCACTATGTTTAGCTTTCTTATCAAACGTAAATACCGATGACACGATACACCGCGTTTTTTTTCCGACCCCGTAACCCAATTCCTCGACGTGTGGTAATTAATTTTAAAATTCCATTACGCGTCGCCATGTGGAGACCTCCACTGCATCAGACCTCCCTTGGCACTGCATGCGATGCCGTAAACATGTAAATTAATATAAAATATACATCGTAAATACATTAACACTTAATCTGTGCTTCGTTAGATCAATTTTATAACTGGAGTCTTGATTTGTTGTATGATGAATCCTTCGTCATAGATGAACCGATTATAAAAAATCTGTTTAGAAAATTCTGACTAAAAATAAATACTATTTTAAAAATATTTGTTTTACTGACCTTACCTATATGTTTTTATTAAACAGCTATGATGCCACAATATAGCAAGGGGCCATGCCCATTCTTTGTTGACTGGCACTCTATATAGCAAATTTGTATGCATTGTATTTGATTGAAAGATTTATAATAGGTCTTTACCTAAGAAATTGAAACTGTTATGTATAGAATAAGTAAAAGTTTTTATTTTTTTAAACTTAATTTTTTCTGTTATTCAAGTAATCACCCATGCAATCGACGCATCTTTGCCAACGCATTGGCAGTTTATTGATGTCCTTCTTGTAAAAATCAGCTGGACGGGAGGCAACAATCTCTTTAAAGGCATTTTGTACTGACTCTCGGGATTTGATTTTTTTACCCACTAAAGATTTGTCTGAATTTTGGAAAAAGTAATAGTCGGTAGGTGCAGGGTTAGTGAATATGCTCCAACCCCGGCTCTTTCAGATTGAAGACTGTCTGTTGCGCAGTATGGAGTCGCGTGTTGTCGTGATGGAGCAGTGGGGACGGCCAAAGCTGGTTGCAGATGCGCAAGCTTCTCCATCATTGTCCCCAGTTCTTGACAGTACTCATCTGCAGTAATGATCATGCTGTTTTGTAAAGCTGCGGTGAATCACAGCCGCATGAGACCACCAAACAGTGACAATCACCTTTTTAGGGTTCGTTTTTGGTTTACGGCATTGTTTTGGTGCTGAACCAGGATCTAGCTAACTTGCTGAGCGCTTTCGATTGTCGAACAGAAACCATTTTTCGTCGCACGTACTAATTCGGTTCAAAATTCCTTCAATTTTTTGCCTGTAGAACAGCGCGAGGCAGGTCTCGACGTGTACGTTGCGCTGGCGATCGTTAAGTGCGAGAAGTACCCACTATCAAGCTTTTCTACCTTGTCAGTTTGTCGCAAATGAATCGATATTGTTTTGATGCTAACATAAAAAAACTGCTGCTAGCTTAGCTGTAGATTGAGTTTCGTCAGCTTTCACAATCGCCTTTAAATCATCATTGTTGACCAAAAGACGACCACGAGCTTCATTTTTCAAGTTAAAATTAAAACGGAACAGGGAAAACCAATAAACGTTTTCTTCGTAAACGTTTTTTATGTTACGTGCCTTTTGTGTCGTATTTTTGCCACGACGGAACTCATATTACATACACGAATTTTTAAAGTATCCATTATGACAAAAACTGCTTAAATGTAATGAAAATACAATACTAATCAATAAACAAAAGACTGACTTTGTAAAAAGAATGTCATGTTTTTAATACACAACTAATTTTAATTAAGAATACCGAGCCATTTCATTTTTTTTATTTGAAATGATCAGTACTGAAGAACGGCAATTTCATAGGTAAAGATCTAATAAATGCCGCATTAAATACATATTATAACGTCATGCTTCGAGAAGTAATAAAAAAGGACCTGTTAAGAATAGCATTTAATTCAGATGATATTCACCAAGTTTAGTTCCGTACAAAATACAGTATCGTATTTTCGTCACGAGACCTCTATTCCGATCCGATTGATTTAAAAATTAAGCATAAACTCTCTTTACGACGTTAGACTAAAAAAAAAATGTGGAGATTAAAAAAATCACACAAATAAACATACGGTTATGACAATGAACTAAATATATGGTAATATTCGCATACAGGACTATATGCACCGTTATTTCCCGATCAGATTCGCCGTTGGATATGGACAGACAGACGGACATCCGGCGAGCGTGACCAACGGACCGTCCGACGGTTTGATATATTGAATTGTCTCTCTGAACTATTTAAAGCCATAATTAACGTCGTCCGAGATGAAAAGGATATTAAAAGATATCATTCGTCGCGTAGCATCCCTCCTTCCGATATCTGCGATGATCAAACAACGTAAAAAATAAACCAAATCAAATTACATTCTCTGAACTCCTCTATATTGGTATACTTTGTCATAATAAATACAAAACTATAATAGCTTCTTGTAAGATTTGAATAAATCAAACGAAATGGGCAATAGATAATGATTTTGTTTAGAAAAACTGCTGTAGCCCGCGGTTGAACCTGTTCTACAGAATTGGTAAGAAATTCAACCATCCGTTTGTAACTCGTGAGTTTTTTTTATATTTCAAGGGAATTTGAGTTAGCCATCGCCATCGGTACGATCATAGTTTCATCTGCTGACTTAAAAGTCAAAGATGGTTGAAAAATATAATAAAGTGAAACAGAAATTTTCGAAGACCCTTACGACCCTTATGACACAACATAAATGTTAGTGTGTTTATTTGGTTAGTCTTTCACGTTTGGCTGCTTTACCGAGCGTCACGATTACATGGACATGAAATTTAGCCAACTCTGGCTACAAACAGAAGTATATTAATTAATTAAGAAATACAGAAAACTGTAGAGATCCTGTAGTAAATTATGATCTATATAAAATATTCCATAGCTCGCTGACCAACCTTGAGCTTGGACTTCTGGTCTTGTTTACGTTTTAACGATATCGGAAACTTGCCCTTCATAAAGTCTTTCAAGGACCAGAATCTCTTCCATGCGTTTTCAATACGTTTTTTAATTTCTTTATCCTCCCGGTTCTTAAATGAGACTATCTGGCCCAAGTACGTATACTCATCGACATACTGTGTTACTTACTCGTCAACCTCCATATAACGTTTGGTGGAATTGGTCATTATTTACGTTGCTGAGTTTGGTCTGAAATCCAAAAAATACTTCAAGATCTGTGCACGGCAAAATTGAGGTCGTGCTCAGATCTTGATGTATTTGTTGGATTTCAGATGCGGTGGATAAAAATAGAACAATATCGTCAGCAAAGCGAAGATTTGTTAACTTTGTGCCATTAGTAAGTACTAATGACACAAAGTTAACAAATCTTCGCTTGAAGAAAGAAAAAAAGCTGATCTATCGCCATAGGTTATCAAAATTTAAGATCTCCTTTAATGTACTGGTAAAGAGTTTGAGTGAGATTGGATCGCCCTGTTTTACCACCCTGTTAATGGAAGACTTGAAGTTGAAACATGTAATTTTATATTTGCGGTGCTATTTGCATAATTTTTTTGTAGTAGATTGATATATAATAAGTCTATCTTTTGTTTTCAAGAGCTATAAACTATATAAACTTATTTTAAATTTGGTATGACCAAATTATCTAACGTACAGAGACCGTGGTGTAAGCTTAAAAAAACGTTTCCTTAAAAATATAATGTCGCCAAAATGCTAAAGTGTTAACATCTACATCTATACCAGCTGTTTCAAATATTTGTCATTGTCCAGTTTTTAATCTTTATGTGGATTGCAGCGGTATTATATCTTCTGCTTACAATCTCCAAAGACCTGGCGTTTAGAAACAATTCGATTAAATCTTCAACGCGTTTTCCAGCGTATTTTGTGTACATAAATGTCAAAGATGCAAACGCTAAATAATGTATTTATTCTAGATACTGAATAGAATAATCCTGATGTCCATAGATGGTCTGGAATTTAAACTGCGCTATTAGATGTGTTCAACAAAAGCCTTTTGAAATTGGAATGCACCCAATAATGCACGTATGCAATATTCAAATGACGCCATCTTGGATTTATGGCACTTGTCAGATTAACCTGATCGCGCATTTCTTTTTTTTTAGCTTGGCGCCCGCGCTTTCAGTATTAGTTTCAAATATAAAAGCACTTTGTATAAAAAAAAAACAAAATAAATCCGAATCAATGAGTACAGTAAGGATATTGTATAAGACATTTAATTATAATTAATGGAGCCACTGATTTTGCTAAGTGAAAATTAATAAACAATGGCTTGATCTATAACATCTTTGTCTAAGTCGTCACATTTCAAACATGGATCTTCAGCCAAAACCATTAAACAATGTTCTAATAATTATATTTAGGAATATAGGGCTGTCCTTTTCTCGCCCGAAGCTTAAGTATACCCATTCTGCGAGGGAATGCAGTTAACATTCTTGGCACTATGAAGAGCGGAGTAAGATTATTTTATTATTGTAGTTAGGTTCCTTCTAAAATTTCTGTATTTGTACTTTTTTTATTTATTACTAGATTTATATTTCGAAAAAGATTACTTATGAGCAACCTTTTTTCTTGAGATCCGTGAAAACACAGGTTCCTATTTTAAACTGAACACTTCGCTCTTCGTGTAGTTTTTTTCATGTCAGTAGGTGTCCCTCGGGTGAGTGAGTGAAAAAATGTCCCCTAAATCCTGAACTATTGAATCTTTTCTTTACCCGTAGAAATGTATATCATGTGTATGCAAAAACCATGATGGTCAGATCGAAAGTTTACACTTTGAGGTGTTTGTGTTATTTTTAAGTGGTAGAGCATAAAATCTTTCCACAGCATTTGCTGCAAATTTACGCTAACGATCGCCCGGGGAAGTACCACAACCTTTTACAAAGTCGGCATAAAATAGTGTATGCATGACTTTTGTGGTTGCCGGATGATCATTCTTACCTTTTTCTCCTCCTACTTTCCCCTCCACATCCTTAATCCCGAACCCATTCTATCCAATAAATCTATTTTATCTAATTTCCCAGATCGTCAACGCACTCACAACTCTCCAGATGTTGGGTGTGTCCATGGACGACGGGATTGCTTAACATCAGGGGAACCGTCTCCGCGTTTGTCTTCCTTTCCAAAAAAAACAATCAATAAAACCAACTCATTTTAGGATTAGTAAATATTATAGTTGTAAAATACATGGTGTTATACTCGCGTAGATTATACTTAACATTGCGTCGAAGGATAGCTGATAAGTAGCAGAATTTATTATTCGTGCATTACCCACCGATCGGCCATGCGTTTATGACAGCCTCCTTGGGGCCCGCCATAAATAACCACCTCGCTGCGTTCACGTCGCCGATAATGAAGAAATGATTGGAGGCAACGCAATCTAAGACCTCATGTACTTGCGTGTACAATCGTGTTGTTGGCCGAATAGGAGAATGCTTGATATAAAAAATGCGGCTTTATGAACCAAAGCATGCAGTGTGCGAGTGCTTACTAGTTAGTTTATGGAGAATAAAATTTAAAAAAATAGTTGCGTAAGAAATAATTTATAGGCATTTTGTGTTTGATAATAAATGTGTTCATTTTGTAAAAAATATTGCACTATACAAGGAGGAATGATTATAACCATGATTTAACTGTAGGTGTATAAGTAGTAAGTATTTTTTTTTATTTTTAATTATTTGATGTAGGCTCTTTTTGCTTAAATTATTAGCAATGGAGCGACCTCGATCCCGATACTATCTATGATGGAACGACTAGCGAATGCTCAATACTGCCCACTTTTCCTTATATCTAGGAAGTTCGAATCATCTAGAATCTAAGAGGGCCATCTGATCATGTGGATGTCAGACTACTAAGACGGACTACTATGCTATTCACCTAAGAATGTGCGCGATTTTGACGTTGAGTTGTCGAAGATCTGTCAAAAAGTACGGATAGCAACAAAAACTATTCGCAAAAAAAGGAAAATATATTTTTGGTTACCAAAAAATCATTTATGTAATTATGACTATATTTTACTTCTTTCTATACACGGCACCCTTAACATTTTTCGTCGACATGAAAAAAGGAGGAGGCGGTCAGTTTCTTTCGTGAATATCTCTGTCATTGATGAACCGATTTAAAAAAAAACTTTTCTTATTTGAATCTTTACGCAAGCAGTGGGACAAAAAGAAAATTTTGATTAAAATAAAAATTATTTTAAAAATATCTTTTTTATTGACCCTACCTATATTTTTCGATTTGACAACTATGACGCCATCATATAGCGAGAGGGGTCATGCACATTCTTTGTTGACGGGCACTATAAGTAACTATACTACTTAATCTACGTTAGCTCTTAGCAATACAAACGTTTGAATTCCTTCTACATATCCAGTGGGACTGTTAATTATTTTTTGTTAAAAGTAACTAATTTACAAAATACATATTTCGCAGTATAACCAGCTTCACGGCAATATCTTTGATTTTCGTTAGGTTGCTTCTTTTTACAATCTCAGATTAATTATGTTATTATGCAGATTAGTTATTTTTTAAAATTTACATATTTTAATGTATATTTAAATTCCTGTTTTTAAGAGAGCGACAGATATCGATAACTCAAACCTACATGTGTGATTGCATTCAACATGCTGAGACTTTAAGGTACTTGAGAGTAAGTGGTCATTGACCAAAACTTTAATTTCAAAGCTCACATTACCTTCCTTTTAGCTCGTCTGAGAAAAACAGTAAATATAATAAAATTACTTCCCAATTCTTCAAATATAGAGACTTTAAGGTCTGTATACTACGCGCTTTGTCAATCGCTACTTATACTATATTGGTAGGGAGGTGTTTTAAAATTTTATTGATGACTGTTGAACGACCACAGAATGCCGTGGTAAAACAATGCTTAAGAAGCCTTACAGTTATAAAACGACACAATTATATCACGAAAGTAAGCTACTTAGCCAGCGTCAGTTGTTTATTTAAAAAAATACCTTTAATGTGCACTCAAGAAACACTCAACCGACATCAAAATATGCTTAAACAATGTATGTATGTAAAAACTTCCGTTGCCAAAAATAAACACATGCTTTGCTAGACGCTTTAGTCCGTGCAAGGACATTTATATCTATAATAGAATACAATGTCACTGTGATGTAAAGCTATACTCGGCAAAGGATACAAGGACTAAAATATTCCTGTGCCTAAATTTTTTTACATATGACCAAACTGAAAACCAACTCTTGCACCTATCGTAAATATTCAAATGTTGGATATCACTTACTTTACTTAATATAAGTGGTTATTTTTTTACATTTTTATAATGTAGTATTACAAAATAAAACTGTTTACAAAATCATATTTCTAGGAGAACCCCGCCTTAAATATGACCTAAAAATTAAGTCAAATAACCCCTATTGTATATATCGAAATCAATTACAGGAAGGTATAAGACGAAGATTTTCTTCTTTATTCAAATTATAATGCATTCGATTTAGGACAGTCATATTGTACCATAAAATATATCGATTTCTTTATAGAAAGGAAGAGAAACGAAAAGTTGTTTCACCTGATGTTAAGCGATCCTCCATGGATACACAAAACACCCGACGAGTTGTAAGAGTTGTGCGTTGTCAACCTGGGAAATTGAAATATATTTATAATAGATTTATTGTATAAGATGTGATTAAGTCGGGATTAAGGAATTGGAGGGATAGGAGAGGGAAAAGACAAGGGTTTACATGGCCATACTTTATAAAGGGTGATTGTACTTCCCCGAGATAGAAATGGAGCAAAAGCTGTGAAAAGATGTTATGCTCTAACATCTTATATCACAATAACTGTATCACAACAACATTCAAATTTCAATCCGGTATCTTTTCTTACTAAAATCGTTATTTTAGTGGTCTTTATCTGCTTATATTGGTTAAAAGCTATAGCTTTTAACCGACCAACTAACTTGAGACGACGACTTTACGACTAACGACTTAAGAGTGACAGATGTATACATTTGACACTCTTAAGTCGTAAATGGAACCTTCATTCAAAATTTAATTGAATGGTTCGTTCATATAGTCGGTACTATATCGGCAAAAGCAGTATCAGACTCTAGCAGATAGAATGATCTTCACATTTGTTCAGATTTTTTTTTACCTACTTAACACGCAAGTTAAACAATGACATATATTTCAGTATGTCATACTGTGCATATATAACAGATACTTCGTATCTAAACCGTTAAGCTTCTACTGGAAGTGCAAACACAATTACTGAACTTACATAATGGGTGGCTGCAAAGGTCTTTACAAAACTGCGAGTTGGCTTCAAGGTGCTTAACTATGGTTACCATGCGGCAGGGTCAAACTTATCTTTAGTGCCGCGCCTGGCCACAATAAAAATACCGCCCTAGTGCAAAAAAGTAAAAAAATGCAGTTTAAGTTCCGAAAAAATCGGTGTTATAATCAAAATAAGTATTTTTAGTCGGTTTTGCAATTGTCTGTAGATAATTTTTTTTCGGTAAAATTGATTTCGTGCAGTTATTTGTAGCGGAATATGCCCGAAGAAGTCCAAATTCATTATTCAGTAAGGGCTTGAAGTCAGGAGAAGTAGTAATTTTTCAAATGGATCATTCACAAGTTTTCTTGTTACATTGCCGAAAGCAGTGATAAGCAAAAACTTCCCCTCAAGTTTAGTTACTTTTTTTTCGCAAATCAATGTCTAGATCATCGAGAATAACATATTATACAGTGTTAACAATGAAACGATGCAAACCTGAACATTAAATATCTCTATTACTTAATCATCAAGATTATTATAATTTCAATGGCTTCAAATTTTGCCGCCTCCTGAAAATTTGCCGCACTGGGCACTAGTCCCGAGGGCCCATAGTGTAGTAATATAGTTGTTTTGTATAAAAAAATATTTTATTATATAACATTAATAGGATTGTATAGGTTCTTTTTTAACAAACTCGAGATCATGGCGTCAAATCTGTGTCATCATGTTCCTAGTTGAGTTGAAGCTACAATGATTTGACCCGATTGCTAGGAATAAGCAGACCATGTTTCAGATGATCATGTGAAATGGTGGTCCTGGGTCTGATTTCTCGTTGGTCTGGTCTCCTCAGACTATGGGAATACATGAACGGAGATTGTTGTTGGATTTATACATACTACATTGTAATATCCTGCGCAGTCAGGGGGTCTAAGTAGAAGGGCCAAAAGCTGAGATGAACAGAAACTGACAGACAGACACAGACACTTAAACTTTGTGTATACAGGTTAATTGGTGATCACCTTCGATATTAAAGGAGAAATACTCGATTGCTATCATATTTATGAAATATAATTAGGGACAGTTTTAGCCAAGAGTTTCCAATAAATTAATGAAGTGTGGCGGTACATCGCGTTACACACACACTCGAGCACGCCGCAGGTCATCGACCTCCCCGCCATTCCGGCAGCCGCTAGGATGAATATGAATTGCGCAATTTTTTTTTTAACTTTAGATCATGTTTACTCCGTTATAAATCAATATTTATTTGAAATAATATTTTTGATTTTCATATATGATCCCTACATTGCATACACACTGCGTTGCATACACACCTGAGCACGCCACAGGTCAACGACCTCCCCGCCATTCCGACGACAAATATGAATTGCGCAATATTTTTTTTAACTTTAGATTAAACAATTCTGTAAGACCGTTTAATTAGCAATATTCCGCGAAAAAATCCCCTAACAACCTGCATGCAAATATGTGAGAGCACGCATAAGGATGCGTTAGGCACCTCCCTCCCTTCTCACACTGCTTGTGCGTGCGCTCTCTTGCACGATCATGCAGACAAAACCACCACCAAGCGATAATGTTAGCAGGATCATTCAGAATCCCTCACCAGCATGCAGGTTGTTATCCTCACACTCGACGCACGTTTCGCCCCGACGATGTCGCCTCTACGAACAGCGTTCGTTGAGTACGCTGTTCGTAGAGGAATATTGCTGATTAAACGGTCTTATAGAATTGTATACAATGGACTTCCGCAAAGTAACGCCTGATTCTATTAATT
>JAOCPS010755214.1:0-10368 GCA_025505425.1 Graphium colonna | reverse complement strand
AAGACATGCATACTTTATTTTATGCTGGCTTTACAAAGAGCGGTGGTACTTCCCCGGACGAATGTGGCCGTAAAAGTGCAGCAAAAGCTGTTAAAGGATGATATGCTCTACCACCTCTACCACCTCTCTGTTCCTTTGTTTTGTTGTACATAATACACCATCTGATCATTGTTATATGAGAAATTTCCTATCATTATAAGATAAAAAAAATTGACACGTTTAAAACTTGTACAAAATAACTACTTTAATATATACAAAACTAGAAAAGACATCAAACATGTTTAATAAACAACAAACATAAACACAAAACAACTCAAACAAAAATATTTGAAGTAAGAAAAAGCCATTATGCAAATTGGCCATATATTTTATTACATTTCTCAATAAGCGCACTTTAGTGCTACATAAATCAAGCCCAATAAGTATAAAGTTTTATGAAGACTGTAACCTTTTAGAGTAGAATAACTTTAAATGAATTAATACATCGATTCATCATTGACTAATGGCGTTACTTGAAAGAGTTATCTGCTCGCGGGTTTTCGCTCGCAGCGGGACGCCAAACTCTTTAAGGTCCCGACAGACCTCTGGCGCAATGATATGTATCTCGTTGCATACAGAACCATAAAAACAAGCAAATCTAACCTTTATCACACTAAAATAACAACTATCAATAATAATATTCGATTAAAAATGTTATTTCGACCTGAGCACAGCGTTCATTCCGCACGTCATCGAACCATAAAACAGTACAGTGGTGAAAAAACACAACAACTGCCCACACTTAACGTTATTCAAATGCGAGTTTTACGAGCGACTAAAATATTTATATGCATATTTTAGAAGACTATTACCGAGCAGTCACGGCACCGGTGTACCGCTAGGTAAATACTTGGTCCCTACAATTGCCTGTACATCTATTCCGGTACGGTACAACAGCAAACATAGTTACCGTCGCCCATTACGCGTTGAGTATTTGTAAAATAGCCGAATGTTCGCTCCACCTATAAATATTTATTGGGAACTCGTTAAGTCCGTGATTTATTTGATCTGCCGCCTATAAAGTGCATTCGCCCGATTGCTTAACATCGCGCCACTTCAAAGCGTAGCTAAATATCGGAAAATCCTATTTATTGCTCCACATGAAAGCAATACTTTACTACACAGGTGATGAATATCATAAACAAATTGTTCATAATTTCGATACCATAATCAATGTGGCGAAAGATGTGAATGGAAGCTAACACTCTCCTTAAACATTTTTAATACGTCCATTCAAAAATCTCATTAACGCAACACACTTTCACTTATCCTTTCCAATAAACGTTATTCGCATATGATTCAATCTCGTTATAAAAATAAGGATTACACGAAACTCGTTAAGTACATTGCGTTCAATTTAACGGCGAATGTTCGGCGCAATTTTTTAAGCAGCAATAAAATGTAACTTCACTTTTACTTGGCCATAAAAAATTACCTACACCTCCGAAATCACTGCCTTAATAAAATTAACTGCTTAAAAGAAGCCGACAGAGCTTTATGGTGTATGCACAGGGATATGTTGGTTCTGTATTTTAGCATATTATTTCGTGTTTAGTGTGTTTTGTTTATGTTGAGATGATAAAGACCACCCGGTATACTTTGCTATGGGAGCAGTCTGTGCAACGTTCCATGCGAGCAGTTGGTTTGCCTCAAGGCAAACAGTACAAAACAAGCAAACACAAGATCGGGGAAAGCGGTCCCATTTGATTCCGTTCCTTGGCTTTATGAAGAAAATGGCAATACCATGAAATGGAGAAATGTTTTTTTTATCATACAAGCTTCGTTTCTTTTGGGTCGTTATTGCGGTAACCATATTGTGTAATACAGAATCAGTTTATTACATTTCATTTAATATACATTGTTTGTTTCATTATAAACTATAGACTAGTTTTTATTTATTACTAGTTATTCTAGTTATTGATTGCGTTTTATCGTAACTTAAAGGGTTTAATTTTTTAACCGACATCAAAGAAGGAAGAAGGTTTTCTATTCAAAAGTTTATATGTTTTTTTATATACATTCGCGCATATGTCCGCTATTTATGAATCGATTTTTTTTTCATCTTATAGGGTATTCTTTTGGAATGGATCCTTGCAATTTTCAGAAAAATTGGTTTAGTACTTTTTCTTTTAAATCAAAATAACGAGATTGATTTTAAGTATTTTTGCACTTATCTCTGTCATTTATTAACCAATTAAAAAAATATGATAGAGCATTCTTTTTAGTCTCATAAAATTTTCAAAAAAAATCAGTTCATTAGTTTGTTTTTTAAATAAAACTAACAAAATCCAGGAATTTTCGCAGATATCTCCGCAACTTATGAACAGATTTGAAGAGATGTTTTTTTTATAACTGATAGAGAATACTTCCAAAATGGTCTTACAATTTTTTCAGAAAAATCGGATCAGTTTTTTGTTTTTAAAATCAAAATAACGTATATAACTATAATAAATTACAATTTTTTTTTTAAATTTCTGTATCTTTCTTAGCGGTGTATCAATATGAAACGCATTCCATATTTTAGGTTAGACCTCCATTAATCCTACTGTGCAAGTGAAATCCAATTTACGTAGTAGTTTTATGTAATGCCATAGAAACATAGATCCTCCTCCTCTTCGCATCAGTTTCCTCAATGTTGAGGGCCGTGACCACCCCGTGGTATTAGTTATTGTGGAACAACTTGGCGCCATCTTTTTCTATCTGCAGCCGTGTGTAGAGCATCGTGGATTGTGGTGTCGGGAGCGGTGCGAATCTAGTCCGTCCATCGTGTTGGTTTAAAAAGATAAATAAGACTGTTATATTCTGTAGACTACTAATATTGTCATTTTAAATATCTTTTATATAATTATTTATTTATTTATTTATTGTTATAAGCATCACAAAGCAGAACAACAACGTGATTAACTTCAATACAAAAAATATTTTTTAACAGCAATCTGTTGTTTTTCCAAATATGTGATGACATCAAAATATATACCATACACATGTGGAATAAAATATACAGAAAAAGATGGTAGACTGATGAGAAAAAAAATAGTTACAAAAAGTGTATATTGGCAAGTAATTCTTTTTATATACGGTTTAAAATATACATCAAAAACTATTCAGTTAGTATTGTTATACAGCTAGCATTAAGCAAAATTTTTTATGCTCATAAAATTCAAGCAAATTATAAATCCCACCTACTCTCCGCCCTTCGTCTCACTCCGGCCACGCCATGTCCACTCAGATAAGCAAGAATAGCGTAATTAATATTTTCACTTTAGATTATGTTTAAATGGTAGTAAACCTATATTTATTTAAATAATATTTTTATTATTTTTATATGATCCCATCACATATAGTGTCTTAAAGCTTTACCACTCACCAGTCACCCTGTATAGAGAATCTAGTAATGTATATTTTTAACGTTTGTTTGTTGACTGTCTGCGGTCTGCGAAACAGCATAATTAATAATGAACGTATGTTAGGAATGTCAACGACCGACCAACATCTGTTCAACTATAAAAGCGGCTTTATCTGCACTAAACAAGTCTTTTATGTTACGTCTAAGAGTTTTTCATGAGTTGTTCTTATAATTTAACATTTTTTATAAGTTTTCGTTTCCGTAAATTTCAAATTAATAAAATAAGGCGAAGTGATTTTATATACATGATTAAATGATGAATAATACAAAAAATTAACCAGTTTTCAATTTTAAATATTCAAGGTATTATTTACCAGGATTCAAGGTTGACCTTGCATTACAATATTTAAGATGCTTTCCGCCCTCTACCTCATAAAACGAAATTAAATATTTTTACATAAAATAAAATTTATTGCCAATTTTATGCTCTTTAATTTTTTTCTGAAATGTTATCAATAGGTCAATAGATCGGTGGAAACCGAGATGATCGCTAAAACCACCTTTCAGGACTCTAAAGTGAAGTTCGTTTTCATATTCTTTTTTGGATGTAACCTTCAATTCATTTTATTTTGAATAAAATAACGTTCATGTATTTCACTAAATGATAATTAAATTTCATCAGGTATTTTAAAAATTTACTATTATAAAAATAATGTAACACGTCTAATCTTCATGTACGATGTCTGAAGCCAAATCATACAAAATTACAAATAAGGCTGGATTTTATCACGTTCCAATGATTAAAAAATTCGCCTTAATATTAATTTTAGTTTAAAATGCGGTAACAAATGTTAACTCCATGCATGACTTTTGGGGATGCCGTATGGTAATGTCTACCCTTTTTTTATCCTACTCCTTTCAATCCCAAATCCTTAATCCCTACCCATCCTATCCAATAAACCTATACTATCCAATTTCCCACATTGACAATGCACTTGCGACTCAATGTTGCGAGTGTCTATGGATGACGGGATTGCTTACCATCAGGTGAACCTTCTGCGCGTTTGTCTTCCTTTCCATAAAACAAAAATTAAAGCAAAAGGAGTGGGAATAGAGAAGGGTCGACAGCATACAACCACAACAGCATACAAAAACAACCCAAAAGTCATGCATGCTTTATTTTGGCGGTGGATCTTTCCCGGGCGAGCGCGGCGGTGAAAGTGCAGCAAATGCTGTGAAAAGATGTTACGAGCACTTTCAATTATTAAAACGTTCGCTTTATTATACATTTTAGTTTAAACCACTGCAACACGAGCTTATTGCACAAATCCAAGGCTATCAAGCTGTCTCATCGCCATTTAACAAGAGATACAACTGAACCTCCAGCTTAAAACAGCGCGGAAGAACCAATGCACCAGTGTAAACAGATAGATTAATATTCTTATCTGTCTGTAAACATACATTTTGCTGAACTCACAAACCATTAACTTATCCATGGCTGCATATATAAGCAAGAATAACTTAAGCACCATTAGCACTATCAAACTATCGTCTATGTAGACCTCAAAAAAGCATACTAATGTGATCATCGTAAAGCTAGGAGCTTGGAAACGGCGGCAGGGCGGCTAGACGGAAAAATTCGTTTCCGACCCGCACACACAGAGCTTTAATGAATTCTTAATGCCACAGTGTAGCGAATGTTAGCGGCATTGTCATTATTATGTTTTTTTATTAAAATTGGCATAAAGCTCAATGTTATCTTCAGGTAATTTCCAAACAAGACAATTTTGATCTTTAGAAGTGAAAGTTATAAGTTATGGAGTAAACTATGCCTAGTTTGGAACCAAGTTCCTTATGGGGCGTTGCGGAGAGGTAGTCTAGCCGGCGAAAATCGTCCGTAACGTAAGATTTATCGTATCTATAGTCTATGTATGATGGCTATACAGTTTCTAAAGTATAGTCTACAGGGGATGACTGATTATTTATTTTTATATTTACATATTTATTCATTATTAATTAATATTTTTTTTAATTTATTTAATTAAAATTTTTACTATTTTTAATTGTATTTATTTATTATTATTTATTTATTTACTATTACGGTGTGCTATTATTATTATATCTTATTCATGTAAACAGCCGTTTCTTTGTACATTATCATTACATATTTTTTTATAAATCATTGTTGACTATATACAGGTGTTAAGATAATTTTTTCCTGTAGTTTTTTTTTTAATTTTATCGCGATAAATCATAATAAAAATGTATACATTAATTTATTAATTATATTCCTTATGCTTCAAATAGAACTTTGAAATCAATATTTTTATAATAAGGAACTTCGTTCCTATCTGGCGTCCCACGACACTACAGGGTGTTTTTTTTTATTATATTCATATTTTTTATGATAATTACCTTGTGATAACGTTAATAGTTTTATTTAATGATACCTTATAATCATTATTATAGGTACATTAAATTATTCGTGTGTTTTTAATATATGATTTATGTTTGTCGGTATTATTCGGATTAATCAATTGTAACAGTCAAACAATGTAATACACATACATGTATGAACATATTAAAATTATTGTATTTTTCGAAATCAGTGCGATTTATCAAAAATTTAGGAGATATTTAACATAACGTGTCTGTTAATTTCACGTCGATGCAAATGTATACTAAATTAACCATTCGTGCACTGTTCAGCCTAAAATTGATCGCTTGCCTTTATAGAACCATAAACATTTTTAGCCTTCAACTCCGAATTTTTTAAATGTGGTAAAAGATAAAATCCTATCATAGCTTATGCTACACTTATACGGTCGTTCTCACCCGGGTAAGTACCACCGTCCTACACAAAGTCGGCAAAAAAATAAATGCATGAATTTCTGGGTAGCTGGATGACCATTCCTTCCCTCTTCTTTTCCTCCTCCTTTCCCCTCTTAATCCTTAATTAATTGCAGACCCACTAAACCTGCTTTATCCAATTACCTATGTTGACAACACAACTCTTCGGATGTTGTGCGTGTCTATGGGCGACGGAATCACTTAGCATCAGGTAAACCGTCTGCTCGTTTGTCATCCTTTCTATAAAAAAAATACAAACAAACATTTTTATTCTGTGGTTTGAGATCGTCGTGTAAAGTGTAGAGCGTCGCGATCCCCTCGCCCGATAGCACGCACGGCCGATGGCACCGCCCTCACCTATTTGTAATTTACTTAAAAATATGGCAAAAGATAAAGGCGCCCTCTAGCGGATACTTTACGTATGCAAACGCCGTGGATTTACAGCCTTCTGTATTTAACGATAAGGGTTTGTACAATCGATTAGTGTGTTCTGTTTTGATGTCGTCATTACGTCAGGTATTTTCATAATAAAAAAAAAGCTTTATTTATTAAAATATGATGCAGTGTTTGCATTTTCACATTAATACTGGTTACCTTTTCCTAAAGACAGTTCAAGATATTAGACAATAAGAGGTCAACAATAAACAAGAGTCGAATATGTATTATCTTAAAGAAAAGGTTTTTAAAAACTGTTTTGAAACTTGAATGATCAAAATATTACGAGAATTAAATAATTCAAACGTATATTTTTGTCTAATATCGGGAACTTTATGCATTTTTCAATCAGTCTATCAAAAAAGTTAAACAGTATTATTTCAAAAACAGTGTTTATGTATAATTTTGGAACACAACCTTACGCTTCCTTGGAGATAGTAATAAATCTCTACATATTTTTAAGAACGTATTTTTTTAAAATTAGAATTAAGAAGAAAAGAAGGGTGGAATTGCTTTTAACCATCTACATCTATCTATTTATCTATCATTCCACTACTGTTAAGTAAACAGCAGTGGAAATACTTCTCGATGCTTGTTACATTTAATGATAAAATAAAAACAGAGTTGCTTTCGAGTCGATGCCGCCAGCGCAAGTGCTGGTTGGTCGCCGCGTCGATCGCGCCCAGTTTGCTTCCCAGTGTAGACAGTAACAACACATAGTTTATTTCAGTGAAAATGCACCCTTCATTAATTTCCTGCGATTTAATACATACATACTATACAGCTTATTCTCTATTCGACAGCAAACACAGCTTCCTTATGTCACGTATTTAACTAAAAATATATAATGACTTTATTCCTATGTATTTGGGATGACTATTATATGGTAACGTAGGTCCTAAGCGTCTTAACCTTTTTTGGTTTGATCCTTACGGATAATGGAATTTGCTATAAATCAAAAGGATTTTAAGTCCCTTCTTCAGTTAATGTCAGGATTTTTTAACCATCTAAATTCTAAATTACCCTAGCTATTCTCGTTAAACAATCCATATGAACCAAGATTTAAGACATAGGATTGTTAATTATCTAAATTATTATTATTTAATTTTAGTCAACCAATATCTAAGGTTTAAGATGTAACACATCAAAATTAAAACAACACACGCCTGTTGCACAAACTCGATTTATAAAAGCTCACACAAAGCTGGGCGTTAGCGTCACGGTTTATTCGGTGCCATAAATCACCGAAAAAAACAGGTACTATTCATCGCGTGACTCCACGTATAAACCGATGTCATAATTCTCTGCTGATTTCCTCCAGCCGTGACTAATACCAACGAAAGAAATCATTAATGTATACCTAAGGTTTAATGATTTGTTTTTAATGTTTTGTTTGCGTTTATTTTTCATCGCAAGTGAAATTGGACAATAAGTAATTGTGTGTCTTTTTGAAATAGTTATTTCTAGATTATCTAGATATAAATAGATCACAATCTATACTAATTATAAAAAATCTGCAGAGTTTGTATGTTTAAAAACGCTACCGGTCCGAAATGAAAAATTCTTTCAGTTCGTTGGATAGACCATGTATCGAGAATGTCTTTAGGCTACATAACATCACGCTATAACCAATAGAAGCGGAACACCTATGAAACATATTGCTGAAAGGGCGAATTTTACTTTTTTAAATACAAGCTGGTATCTGCAGTTTCAGCTGAAACTGCAGGTGCCAGCTAGTATTTAATCAAGTAAAATTTCAATTTATACAAAAAACAGCCGACCAATTAATCGTCGACTTGCCCCCAAATTTCGAATTTTGTAATTTTCTATTAAAATATTGAATTATTTATTTAAAATAAAAACTATTCAATCTTACAGTAAAAAGTTTTGTTGCGTCAAGGAAGTTTTATAAATATTTATGCCGATAGACCGATAATTATAACTCATATACTTTTATTAACAGAATATAACAAGAAATGAGCAAATGCTTTTTTTGCTTAAGAAGGGTTACAAGAAGTTAAACCAATTATACTCAATAGTTAAAAATGCTGAAATATATCAGAACACAGTTAACATTTATTCACGCAGTACACAAAAAAACGTCAACACCAAATGTTCACGTATAAATAAAAATAAATATTTTAATTAGGTTTCTATAAATCCTAGATAAATATAAGCAATGTCCCTGTGTAGTTACTGCATGGTCCACGAGCACTAGGGCTAAATACAATTTATAACGACTGAAAGGACAGTTTGAGAAGTTAATTATCTATTAATTCCGCATATGTGACCGTTAATGAAGCTTGTCTACGTTTATAATTGCGTTTTGCCGCTGACACTCCATTCGTATGAACAACGTAATTTAGTTAAGCGTTTAAATGAAAGATAGAGAGGAAAATATATTTAAAATTTTAATATTATATTTCTTAAAGACGACTGACACAAAAGTAAACAAATGAAATGAAATATCTTGATTCAATGTTGAAGTGCACTGTGTCACTTGTTTATTGACCTGAGCTCACGGCAGTTTTTTTTTTAATTATTTCATTTATTACAAATGTAATTCTTTTCTGCGTTTAAAAGAACCTGGAGCGAGCAGTTCCAGGGTGTGTAAATTCCCGTTTTTGTTCCCACATTTTTCGTTGATGCTCCGCTGCTATTGGTCATAGCGTAATGTTATATATCTTAAAACCTTATTCGATAAATAGACTATGCAGCACTAAAAGAATTTTCCTATTTGGATCAGTAGTTCCGAGATTAGCGCGTTTAAACAAACTACTCTTCAACTTCACAATATTAGTATCAACTTAAGTACTTTAACATAAATTCTTTAAGAGAGTTGAATTCTCTTACCAGGTAAGTCAAATAATGAAGCTTTAGATGCCATAATTTACGCATAAAAACTGTTATTCACCTCTGGAGCTTAACCTCGACATTGGTGTTTTATTTCTATTGACATCAACACGCAAACATTTGAAGTGGTGTTCCACTACAGTACATAGGCTCCTTGCCTTTGACACATAAAACTAAAATATATTTTCATACTAATAATTATTAATTATTACAAAACATTTGCATAAATTTAAAAAAATGCATGTAATTATAATTATTTATGCAGAAAACACCGAAACCGTCTTAAAATGCATTAGAAGTGAACTTTCGAAACATGTCTTCTCCGTTATTTTGATTTTAAAAATAAACCACTAATCCGATTTTTATAAAAAAAATTGTGGGACTATTGCCATAGTGCACTTTTTCAGAAAAAAATCATTTTTTTTAAAGTTCATAAGTTGGCGATATGTGTGAACTTTCCTAGACCTTATTATATATATTTTAAAAACAAAAAACAACGGATATTTCGAAAATTTTATCAGACTATCTACGAAGAATGTTCTTTCATATAAAAAAAATTGTAATTGGTTCATAAATGACAGAGATACAAGCAAAAATACATAAAATTAATTTTGTTTTAAATGAAAAATAGTAATATGATTTTCCTGAAAACTTGATGGAACCATTCCAGAAGAATACCCTATAAGATAAAAAAAGAATGTTTAAAATCGATTCATAAATAGTGGCGATATGCGCGATCGTACAAATAAAAATATTATTAAGAACCTTCCTCCTATTTTGGAGTCGGTAAATAAAAGAGAATTTTTTAGAAGACCATTCGTAACTTACGAAGAAATCATGTCACT
>JAOCPS010755213.1:0-19460 GCA_025505425.1 Graphium colonna | reverse complement strand
CCAGTGTTCAGACGCACGCTTTAAATCCTGTGAACTTGGGGGGAACCCTGATATTTATAACAGATGGCGCTGTTATATTTAATTGTGACATATTTATACCTACATAAAGTTTATTAAATATCTTTCTTTTTAATCTGTATAAAGTCGACATAAACTGAAGTATACATGACTTTTAGGGATGCTGAATGGCAAATAAATATGTCAAACGGTTTCTTGTTTATTACGCGAATCGACAAATGTGATATTTACCAAAAATACCTAAAAGTGAATGTTGAACACTGTTTGATTTCTAATAAATATTTCTACATTTTTCTTATATGCTTTTTGAATATCTAAACTTTTTTGAACAGAAAACGTTTGATCAGCGAGCTGATTGCTTCACAAAATGTTGTTTTTAAAGACGGAATTTCATTTCATTCAAATCTATCCAACAAATATAAGTTCAGTAAAAGAGAGAAGTAACATTCATATGTGCTAATGAACTTTCTTTTTGCAATAGATATTTGTACAATTATATGTTTTAATAATCAATATTTTAAAATAAAAAAAAACTACAAAGTAACTAATGTTAACTGTCTGAATTCTTGAGTAGCCAATTGGCACCGAGGTCTAACCGCATTGTCAACATAAGCTTCAGAACTTCCTTCCCTTCTTTCCTTTACCACTGATCAAAATTCATATCACAAAGTATATTTGATTACATTCATTCTTTAATAAAATATTGTAAACAGGAAGGTCATTCTATTATCTGATAGTATGCACGCTTCTTATGTCTTTTTATTAGACTTAAATGATAATATTATAAGACACAATTATATTATAATTAATCTCAAAGGTTAGTATGACCAGTATATTATATACGTTATTAGTTATTTAATAAAGATTATGTTTATTTACACAGAAAATTGCGAAACGGCCTTAGAAGTGAACATTCATGTTTTACAATTATTTCGATTAAAATAAAGACTTTACCGAATTTCATGAAATTGTGAGGAACGATCGAAAATTGATTTCCGTACCAAATCAAAATTAATATCAAAAACGAAAGAGGTGGCAGCGCATAACATCCTGTCACGGCTTTTGCTACACTTTTGCGGTCGTGCTCGCCTGGGGTAGTGCCACCGCCCTACGTAAAGCCGGCACTAAATAAAGTATCCCCATCTTTACCCACTCCTTTCCTCGCAGAATCATTATTATGTTCCTGACCCATTATATACTATAAACTTTTATCCGATTTCCTATTCTGACAATTCAAACGCAACTCTTCGGATGTTGTGCGTATGGGCGACAAGATCGCTTAGCATCAAGTGAACTGTTTGCGCGTTTGTCATCCTTTTCATAAAAAAGTGAGATCTTTACAATGGCCACATATATTGCTCAATATGCTATAAAGAACTAAGAATTTTATATAAAAATATATAAAAAAGACATTTTAAATTCTACCTAAAGTAGAGTAAAAAATCCTTTATATAGATGTTGCTTTAAAAGTAAAAATAAGTTATAATTTAAAAAAAAAGTCAGCATTAAAAATAATAAACATGGCTTTGGCTGCCGAATAACTATTGAGTTTCTCTTCTTTTCCCACTCCTTTCGCCTGCTTCTTTAATAAAAAAACAATTCTTTCCAATTTACTAGACCAGCAATGCATACGTTAATCTTAGGGTGTTGTGTGTCCATGGGCGACGGGATTGCTTCGTGTTAATGTTAACATTAGCTGAAGCCTCTACTCGTTTCTCAGTTTCCTTTGCCAATAAAAATGCACAAGTATTGTTATAAAAATATGTAACAAAATCCGTAGATATAAAGGCTGTAACACACTTTTAGCGATACGAGTGCAAACGTGAGCACTGATAGGAAAAATAAACACAAGATGACCTTCGACCTGCTGCTTTTATTATATCATTAGGGATGCACCACTGGACACGTGAGTAGGGTAGCCATAATATTTAAAAGAAATTCTAAAGTCTTTAATTGATGCAAGCAATTTTTATCGCATATACCACGGGGACTGTTCTGAGGAATTGTTCGGAATCATACCTGCTGCTGAGTTTGTGCAGCGTACAACGTGACATACCACCAAGTACCATCGCTACCACCTTGGTTAGCAGTCCACTACATCTATCCAGTCTGTCATCCATTTTCTGCCACGCCCGACACCTTTGTGGAGTCAACTGTCGCCAGCGGTATTTCCGAACTGATACGACTTAGGCACCTTCAAGAAGAGAGCCTATTCCTACCTCAAAGGCAGGTAATGCTCTTGCAAATCTTCTGATGTTGCGCGAGTCCATGAGCGGCGGTAACCACTTATCATCAGGTGAGCCGCTTGCTCGTTTGCCTCCTTCTCTATAAAAAAAAGCAAACAGACGGCACTACTAAAGGTATCTTAATAAGCAACTTTTAAAAGTAAAGCATTACGGTAATGGATGGAATAAAAAGGAAATCCCATTCACATCTTTCCAGATAGTAATCATTCTGCACTAGATGTGTTTTTGAAAAAGGAATGCATCAAAAAACACGTATATGTAGGTGACGAGCAGATTTGCTTGATATAGGGTTATTAAACTGTGGATATGTTAGGATATTACAGGTATATAAACTTTAGAAAATTGTTCGATTTTAAAAACTTTCAGAAATCAACTACACACTAATTTAATATTTTAAATCGGATCCAGGAAAAATATATTGTGTTATTTTTTAAGCCATAGACAAAACATTAGTGCCGACGTCGTCTGCTACTTTATCTATCTGTTCTGAGCTACACAAACACGAAAATAATGTCACGCATTCAGGATGACGTGTTTCATAACATATTAACGCACAAATATAATATCGCGACCAAATTTCGATGACCCCGATCCTGATACTTCCTCCTACTGGTCGGGTGTCCCAAATTATTTTTCCAGCACATTGCGACCGCGCACGTGACTTGCTGGCTGTCACATTGCCATACAACGAGAGCGGCAAGTAACCTCAATTCGTTATCCATTCAACGAATTCATTCATAATCATCCGTTGCAGGATAATATGCTTTTACTAAGTTTATTGGTGACCTATTTCAGTTGTATTGTCTGTTCCTATTAAATGCAGGAGGTAAAAAACAAACACAACATCGGGAGTGTCGTGAGTGCGCTGTGAACGTGGGGAATTGGATAGAATAGGCTTATTGGATAGGACGGGGTCGGGACTAAGGATTTGGAGGGAATAGGAAAAGGAAAAGAAAAGGTTAGACATGGCTATCTGGCATCCCGAAAAGTCAAGCATACTTTATTTTACGCCGACTTAGTAAATGGCTGTTACTTTCCCGGTTCCCGGGCGAGCAAGACCTTAGGTGTGCAGCAAAAACTGTGGAAATATGTTATGCTCTTGCAAGTTAAAACTTACATGAAAGATAAAAATAAAAGGAGCAAAAACGTTTAACACAGATATATAACGGTATTGTGAAAAGAAGTCAGTTTCTGTCCATAATTTTTACTATACGAGCAATATAACACGAAGTAAATATATTCTTTTACGCATTGCAACTGGAATATAGCCTAATTCATTTTAGTATTGATACTGCTCCTTTGTTGGTATACGAGGAGTCGAGAGTGTGTGATTACTATCGCCTGTCCTGTAGTTAAGTCAATGGTTTTCAACTATAGTAAACCTTCAATGTAGAAGTCAAATGATCAAGCTACACATATGATCGTACCTGATCAGTGCTGCTCATAAATTTACCAAACATCAGAAGAGTTGTAAAAACGTTACGGCTTCTTGGGATAGCAAAGGGATTGGTGAGGTAAGCTGCTAAAATAAAGTTATTTAACTCTATTTGATTCATTTATTAGCTTGTACGGTTCTTCTACTACGAAAGATTTAAACATAGAGATCAATTGATAAGAGAACATTTTCAAAGAGGTTAACCATATTGCTTTTTTCAATCTTTCTTATATGGTTGCCAGTAGTAAAAACTCCAAATACTTTTTGGAAGAGTAAATTTATAGTATTTTGTTTTCTCATATTTAATTTGTTTTATTAATAAATAGTGAAACCATTTACAATACTTGTATTATAAATATTTTTAAAAAATGTTCAAAGATCGACGTATTGGATTTAAAATTAAAAAATCTTTAATCGTAGGTTTCTATATTTTATTTCAAAATTTTAAGAGAGTTTTGTTAAGGTGAAAAATATGCCTTAAAGCGTAGCGTAGGTTTAAATACAGACTAATGCATATAAAATATCATTGTAAAAGAGCAGCTGATGATTTTTACGCTAGCTCTTCTTGACATAATCTGCCTTCCAAGCTTGTGGTAGCTATCCTATTATAAACGAATCGTTTTACAGAACTTGACCTCTCATAAGAATGCGCAAGCATCTATTTAATTTATTAAAAACCCTGAAGTGGTCCACTAACAAAGGGCTTACATATATACCATACAAAAAATAATAATTGACCATCGAAGAACCTCCTACTTCTTAAAGTAACAGCCTTTTTTTGATTATCCCATTGCTGGGCTAAGGCCTCCTCTGGAAAGAAGGTATAGGGCATAGTCCACCACGCGGCCCTAGTGCGGATTGGTAGATTTCACATATCTTAGAAATATTATTTCATTGATATGCAGGTTTCTTCACGATGTTTTCCTTCACCGCCGAGCACGTGGTAAATCAGCACTAAAAATTGCAATTAGAAAATTGACAATTTCATTGGTGCACCGGGGATCGAACTCAGGTTAGCTTCGAGTAAACAGAGTTGAAGGCGAGCTCCCGGACACTGAGCTACCACGGCTCTTCCTACTTCTTTGAGGTTGCAAAATAAGATCATAGTCTGATGCGTCCACAACAGAAAAGTTACAACGAAAATAAGTGCGGGCAAAAACGCCAACCGATGTTAACGGTTTTAAAGATATATTAACAATCTGTGCTTCTATTATATTTTTTACTTCAATGCACCTACGCCTATAATTTATCTATCATATGTAATTTTTTGCCAATAATAGATACGATTGCCCAGTTTTTAATATATTTAGCTGCCTCCTTGATATAGCTTGCGACTTTTTGTTTATCAAATAATATAAAGTTGAATTAAATTAAATAATATGTAGGTCACTCTGTGCGCAATATTCGGGGTTTCTCTGGCAGATAAAATTCGAAACGAAGTCATTCGCCAGAGAACTAAGGTCACTGACATTGCGCGCAGAATTAGCATGTTGAAGTGGAAGTACCGATGGTTAATGGCGCCGATACGTGTTAGAGTGGAGACCACGGCTAGGCAAACGTAGTGGGGGCGTCCTGCACGATGTACTGACGACTCGAGACATGTGGCAGGTAGCGGATGGATGGGATGCTGTCCAGGACCGGGATAGTTGGCGCGCTTTGGGGGAGAATTACGTCCATCAGTGGACGGCGATAGGTTTATGTTATTGTAAATAATATACGATAATTTAATAATAACAATTTGTTGGCATTGTCCAAAAATTTATCCTAATTCACCTTAAACATTGGTTCCAAATTTTGCAGTAACGGAGGAACACCTACGAGATAAAGTCACAGCCACATCTTTTATACTTTGAGTAATCAAAATATAATTTTAAGTAAAGCTTATTTTAACCGACAAATATTTTTTATCAAATAATATTGCCGCTGCTCGAATATGTTTAAGAGACTTGACTTTAATCGACCAAGAGGAATTCTGTGCTAGCACGAGCATAAAACCGGGAGCCTGAAGATGTAAAGGTCACGTCGGGGTCCATGTTCCCATGTTCACGGCTGATGCGACAGTGAAGCGTAACGTGGAGTTCTTATCCCTGCTGACCTTCTCACGAGGCAACGAGAAAGAGGGTTGCATTTTTTTATTTTTGACTGAGGAAAGTTACTCCTTTAATTTTTGTTTTGTTAAAATCTAACAATTGTATTTCAAACAAATAGTTCGCCGCAAACTTAGACCTCGAGATAAGCCTATTAAGCTCCATCTAGTTACATATTTTTGAAACGTTACGAAATTATTTACATCAATGTAATCATCTCAAGAATCAGAAAACCGATTTTGACGGACAACGAACTCCAAAATTCTACTGATACTACCAGCATATATTCAACATTTCAGATTAAATGAAGTACTGGGTCGTCAGTTGTCATGGAACATACATACATGCATTTATACAAATATATATACATACATAAAATATGTTTTGCCCTTACTTTGAATGTAGACCTTACTCACTTGGTTAAATATTAATGTAAACTAATTGTTCTATGGATATGATGTTATTTAGAAATAGCAATAATTTATATAACGCCGGCCTGTTCTCGTGAAATCCCAATCAAAGTAAACAAGATTGGAATAGGCATCAAAAAAGCAATTCAGCGATACTCATAAATCACTATATGAGGTAATGATGCTGTGTAGGAAAAATAAAATAACAGAAGCGTTCGAGTGGCTGGGCCGGTTTGCTATAGTCCCAAAATAATTTATAAATTAATCAATATTTATAAGGGAGTAGCAGAGACCGAAAATAACATATCAAAGATCAATGTACGAAATTCTACCTCCTTGGCCGACTGTACATGCATTCACGCGAAAAAAACGGCCATGTCCAAACATTGTCACAACAAGATTTTTATGTTAGCTTCAATAATATAGTCTTGAATTTGTAAATCATATTACGATTAAGACGTTCTATTTATATTTGTTAATATGTTGGAATAATTGTATAGGAAAAGCTATGTGAACAGATTTTTCTTTATTTTTTGCTTTAAGAAATTATGTTTTTATTATTCCATACTTACTTAAATTATACTCATTTAACTGAGGCTGGAAACCCGGAGGTCGTAAGTTACTGGGGCGTGCGATAAAATAGTTTAAATCAACTGGAATTTTTTCGGTCTGTAAACAGTAAACTAATACTAATACCCCCTTAACACTTCCCTACTGGCATACAAACAAGAAATAACAACATCAAACTATAAATAAATAAAAAACATTTCCAATTTCCATCCTAGTAGCTTTTTATTAGATTGAATGTATATCCATCGTATTACGTTTTAAGTTCGTGACCGATAGTCAATTTGATGACTGATTAGCGTATTTGCTAAGCCGTATCGTGGTCAAAGGTCATCGATTCGATTCCCGCCTGAAAAAAATGTTTGTGTGACCTAAAGATAATTGTTTCATATCTAGAAATAGATCATGAATTTTACCACGATTTTACAGAAAACCGAAATGGTTATAGAATACAATTTCTTCCAAGAAAAATATTGTTGCCTAAGAGTAGCAAAAGAGCTTTAAGATGGTGGTCCAAAAGAATTTAGCGTATATATACTACAAACTCAACTTGGCACATGACTCTACCACTCATAGGATCGTTAGCCTGTAAAAATGTACCTTGAAATTGTTTGGCAGTGACCCGTCAGTCATCTTCTAATCAGCACGCGTTTCTATTTTTATATTTTGCGGGTACAGTGAAAAGCATAATATCATGGTTAAAATAAAAAATGCTCGATAGTAGAAACATTTCAAAAATCGCCGAATAAAAAAAAAACAATGAAGTAAAACTGTTTCTGAGATGTCAAGTAATTTCCTTAATTGAACTGAATTTAAATTGGGTAAATATATGTAAATTTTAATGCTTGTATTACATGCTGTTATAGAAAAAGCCATTTAAACAGCCTGTCTTTCATCTGCCCTGTATATTTCTTAGGAATCAAAAATAAAAGCAGATTATTTTTTTTATTTTTATTATATTTTGAATTCAATTCGTATTAGTTAAGTTAACAGAACACTTATTTGCTATTACATTTTATAAGGCGCCAAATTTATTACTTAATATTAGTAAGTACCGAATGTTATAAATAGATGTTATTTGTTTACAAAACAGTCTACTTAGAATACTTAGAACAAACAATATAAAATAAGTTGAACTAAAAACTTAACGTTTGCGTATTTAAGTTAGTAAATATTATTTAAAACACTAATATTGTATGGTAACATATGGTAACTATTTAGAATAAGTCTTTGGCATTAAATTTATAAATTACAAAATACTGATTTAAATTAAGGATATCTTGATTCCATCAAGGACATATAATATAAGTAAAATTTGTAACAAATTTTTAAAAGTACTCAAAATATTGTGTCATTTTAATAAGTTATATTTATTATACAAAGTTTATTACGTAAGAATTTTTTACTGCGACCAATTTTGTTATAAATCGGCAATGTGAGTGGAATTTGAACCATCTGTCACCATTATTCTTTTAATATTCAAATTCACAAAAAAAAAATCAGTTAAAACGCGCTTTATATATATTTATGGTTTTAACAAAATTTACCAAAATTGCACGTGGTAAATAATCTTGTCACAACTACTTTAGTGGCTATAAATAAGTTCTGCTGCAGTTCCATATATGTTTTGATATGATGATTAGTAATTTAAGATATATTTGTAACTTTCACAGCGTCTTGATAACTGAGCCACAATTTTTTTTGCCTTGATATGGATGGTTTAAAAGTACGTAACGTTGTTTTTGCTGATTAAGTATTAATTTCCGATCATTCGTAATTTTTTTTAATATGATGTATAATATTATCTAGTTTTTTTTTTCTATGTTTTACCGCTTTCCGATTGCAGCAGCGTTTCACACGTGCGTTAATCACAACCTCAAACATGATGGTAAATACTAATGTGGAAGAGCACTTATGATAGTTCTAAATAAGTTTATGTCCAAAGCCGGCTGCAGTGTTCTGTATCCAGTCGATGTATGAGGCAACACGGGTGTACACCCCTGGTCGCGCTCTGCGAGCACAGCCTGACCCCCAGGATACGACTCCTTGGAGTTCCCAGCGACCATCAGCATGGCAGGCCAGCGGACCCCCTGAATCACCCCGGCAAGCATCTACGCCTCCTGAAAGGACTCCTGGAAGACAAAAGAATAAAGAAATCGATTATCCAGAACAGACATAAACGTAGTCATAATTCAGTATAATTCTTCTAGATGACAAAATAGTATTGATTAACTCACAAAATAACACACAGAATATGAGAGAATATGAGAACATCATATAAGAGATTTCTCGTTATGATAAATTTTGTCACAATATCAGAATTGTTAAAGGGACCACTATAAAGAAGAATGTCATAAAGTAATCTCCTATCTATAATATACTTCACACCGGGACCAACTAAGGAATAATCACTAAACAGCCAGTAACATTTAAGTCCAGGTAGTAGAACATAAAATTTTATAGCTCTTGCTGTACTTGTCAGCTCGTTTTATCAGAAAGGTACCATATATACATAATCCTCGTTAAACAAAATGTGCTTGGCTTGTAGTTGCAAGATGGTCATTTCTATCCTCTGTTTTGTATTTATATTCCTCTTTAATAGCATTATGTTCCCACTCTTCTCATCGCACCGAAAATCTTGTAGACCCGTGTGAAATCAAGGATCGCCACCACAAATAAAAGGATTAAATTATGATGCTAACTAGATTTTAAATTGTTCTCTGTTATCACATTAGAGAGCTCCACTCAACGCTACGCTTAAAATTTGTATGTTTTCTTTTATCAATATAAAAATATAGTGAAGTTCTAATGTTCTGTTTCAAAGACTACAAGGACTTGCTCGGGGTTTCGTTAATCGAGGTTCTTGATTAAAATTTGTATTACGTAACGATAATGTGGGTTGAACAACTTTCTTGTAATTATCCAATGTCCAATTTTACCAACATACAGCTGGACCGGTACTGATAACTTTTCATTTACATAAATATTTTACCAATAGGTTATAAGGGATTTCTAATACGTCGGATAATCGATACAGTACTCACCGGCACAGATCATAGTGTCCAATATCGGCTGCTGCCTCCCACCGAGCACGTGGCTTTTCCTGCAAGTCTCCAGATCCATCAAGGGGACATCAGCAGCCCTCAGAATTGGTGAGAAAGTCTCCGTGCCCTCTGCAAAATAGTAAACAAACAATGACGCAACGCATTACATAGGCAAGTAGCATGGCAGCATTTGTCTTAAACTTTACTTTCTTTTATTTAAATCTTTCAGGAATTACAGAACCGATTTTGATATCCAACAAACTAGAATATTCTATTAATACTATTAATATATATTCCAAATTTTACTTTGATTCGAGCACTAGTTTCATAGTTATCGCAGAACATACATCCATTTCTACGATATTTGTTTTCGACTCAACTGTAATTTTAGACCTCATTCGCTTCATTCCTTTCATCAATGAAAAGTTTTATGTTGGTATTAATCGGTTAATTGAAGCCAAAAAACGGAACAAATAAGGATGTTGACCTTGTGCAGTGATGTTTTCAAATTAGTTAATTAAAAGTGAATATTCTGGTACCTGTCTGATACCCCCAGCCACTGACGGAACACCACCTCCCCACTTCCGCGTTACCATCAGGCAAGCAGATGGGACGTACGTGAGAGTTGAACTGCACTCCATTCCCTGATCTCGAGACTAGCACTAATGCAATGTCGTTGCTGTGAGGACCATCTGAAAAGAGAAGATTGAGTAAACCAACGCAGAATCAAAGAAAATCGTTGCGAACAAAATAAACAGCTTTCGAGATAGGTCACATCTATCACAGGTATTCCAAGTATAGCCATGACCCAAATGTTTTCACTGTTGTAACTCCCATAGTGGACTTTAAAAACGTTCCATTTGTAACATAAATCTATTACTATAGTCCGCTTGGGGGTTTTATCTATTGTACATCAGGAGACAGAATAAGTTTAAGGAATTAAGCGTTTTGTAATTGTAGGGAAGACAACATTTCCAGCAATGTCGAATAACCGCAGAGGATATCCGTTCAACGGGATTTCAATGTTAGTTATTTTAAATTAAAAAATAAAGTCTTCCCGGCTGAATTTCGGTCATGGCAGCCAATCTACCCAGAGATCAGCCAACTGCGCAGGAGATATTATAGTGCTAGTGTACGCGCAGGCACAGTTGCACTGTCTGTTCCGACGCCCTTATAAAGACGTACAGACATAGGCAAGTTATGTACAATCTTATAGTAATTAAATATAATAAAATTGTAACTAGCCGATTCAAAGATATTTTTTATTATTTACACAAAATTAATATAGGCAGTCTTTACAACAGGAATATAATACAAAACAATATTTTTTATAATTTTTGTCTCTCTGTCTGTGTATGTTTGTATGCGCATTACACAAAAACTACTCATTGAAATTAGATGCTGTTTAACAGGGGTAGTATTGTAGGTATAACTTCAATATCTCTTATAGCCACTTAAAAGCCGGACAAAAAAAACGGCTTTCAGGTATAAGCCATATATGAGTTTTGCCATTTAAATATGAACGTCCTAAAATCAGCAAGCAACAAGTAATATAATATTGGTCAGGATTATGACAAGTTAATTATTTAGTCGGCATCGGCTCGAAACTTACTTTTTCTGAAGTCGGGGTGTAGAACAACTTTTTCCGCAAGGAAACGGTGCTCGTGTTTATCCTGGACCTTCAACCTGTGCTCGCCAACCACTATCCTGATCTGGTCAAGTTGAAGCGGTTGCTGGAATATGGATAATACATTTTGTAAAATATATTAGGACATCGACTTGCACTGGATAAAATACACAAAAGGATTATCCCCAGAAATCTGTTTCAAATTTTCATTCAATAACATGAAATGATTTTTTTATTAAATATAAAAATAATTACATTTGCTTTATTGATGGTCAAAACCACTACCGCTGGTTCGAACAGCAGAGCAACTGACCAAAAGAGAACCGGCTATATAACATAGATATTAATAATTATGTTTTCCAAGCTATTAACGGCCTGTACACTAAGCATAAAATAAAATATGCATGACTTATGGGGATACCGGATGGATATGCCTACTCTTTTCTTTTCCCACTCCTTTACCCTCCAAATCCTTAATCCTTAATCCCTATCCCATAAACCCGCTCTATCCAATTTCCCAGGTCGATAACGCACTCGCAACTCCGGATGTTGCTTGTGTCTATGGGTGACGGGATCGCTTACCATGAAGTGAAGCATCAGCTCGTTTATCTTCCTTCACATAAAAAAAACCATGTGGTGTCGTGAGACACCAGATAAGAATGAAGTTCCTAATTATAGAAATATTAATTTTAAGTTGTATTCGAAATATAAAGAAAACAACTATTCGGGCATACTTAATGCTTATACAGACAGAAAGACTTAATGCTTTTAGCATTGAATTATTATTATTTACATGAATAAGACATAATAATATTAGCAAACTGCAATAATAAATAAATTAATCAATTTAAAAAATAATTGATTGACTATTTTATTAATAATAAACATAATTAATAGAATCAGGCGTTACTTTGCGGAAATCCATTGTATACAATTCTATAAGACTGTTAAATTAGCAATATTCCGCGAAAAAAAAAAATCTCGCGGAATATTGCTAATTAAACAGTCTTATAGAATTGTAATAATAAACATATAAATATGTAAACAGTCATAGACATTAGATACTGTATAGCCATTATACGTAGACTATAGTTGCGATGAAACTTCCGGACGTTTTTTGCCGGTAAAGGTACCTCTCCGCAATGCCCCATAAAAAACTTTGTTTCAAAAATAGACAACTTTATAGGTTATAATGTTAAGTAGATTACCTTATCAAAGCAATGAGCCGCAGAGAGCACTAGCCTCTCAGCGATGACCGCACCACCGCAGTGATGCTCGAAAGTCAACTTATCGGGATCCACCATCTGGATTTCCACCTGAAATGTAATATTTTCAAAATTTAAAAAAAACCTTGCTGTTAACTATTAAAAAACATTTGAAAATCTCTATTCCATTTAAATCCATCAAATTCCGTTCGCAGCATATTTGACTTATCTACATGACACACATATTTTAAGCCATAAATATATATTCTTAGTGAAGTTAACAAAAGAAATAAAGAATATATTTTGACGGTTCAATTGAAATTTGATCCTTTTATTTATTTTATAATTATTTATATTGTCATTTCCCTAAAATGGCAATATGAATAATTATTACTTAAATGAAAAATAGTTTAAAATCAAAAGACTTTCAGATCAGTCAGTGGAACGCAAACCATAAGAAATCATTTGTGAGATGGATTCGTAAGATGTCTTTAGATATTTCATACCCTAAATGATTTTTAAGTACATGCGTGCTGTATATGAAATCGAAGAATATAAGAATTAACAGAACCGCCAAATACTGTAAAAGCATATCACTGGCATACAAACAAACATGCAGACAAAAATAATTTTGGGGAAACATATATATATTTATAATTACCACTTACCACGTGCTCTGTTGTAAAGGAAAATATCGCGAGGAAACCTGCATATCTAAGAAATAATTTTCTGAGATATGTGAAGTCCGCCAATCCACATTTGGGCTGCGTGGTGGGCTATGCCCTAAACTCTTTGACTAGGGGAGACCTTTGCCCTTTTTTAAAAAAAATAGGCTGTTACTCTACTTTACTACTTTATATATTTATAACAAGCTGGCCCCGCAGTTTTACCCGTAAATTTTCTTCAATTTTGCAACATTTTTCATAGAAGTATCTCAGAAGACAGCGCTGTCGGTCGGTCAGAGCAAGATGTTATATATCCTGAAACCTGTCTCTATTAAATATTACATTAATCTTTTAATTTGGACCAACCGTACAAACAGACAAACTCTTTAGCTGTATAATATCCTCCTACTCCTCCTCACAACGTCACTCCTCATTGCTGAGGGACGTGAATCTTTTGATTTGAAACACTCTATCGGACAATGTTGCGCTATTTATCTCTGTCCGTGGCAGTTTGGAACGCTTCGTTAATATAAGTATAGATAGATAATAAATCACAATGTTCTCCTAGCCGAATTTCGATCACTTTACCCGATATACAAGACATCAGCCAATTATGCGGGAAATAATGTAATGCACAATGCGCATATATA
Organism: Graphium colonna; assembly: GCA_025505425.1. Taxonomy (NCBI): domain Eukaryota; kingdom Metazoa; phylum Arthropoda; class Insecta; order Lepidoptera; family Papilionidae; genus Graphium; species Graphium colonna. The sequence continues at coordinate 5,506 of JAOCPS010755213.1, read as the reverse complement.
CGATAGTTTTACTCCTTCCTTCTTTGTTACCATAGTCAGATGAGACGAATAACGAGTGACGAAAATCGTCCGAACACGACTGAATTTTCACATAGCCACAGACAATAGAGTCATCAGATTCTTCTCCAACTTGTTAAAACAACAAAGTTGTCGTTATATATACTGACAAAACTCGATGGAACCTTCCCTGTGTGAATGCAAATCGCATTCAGTTTTGAACAGTATTATCGATAGTAACAATAAAAATGAGTCTGATTTAAAATAATCGAGACAAATAAATCAAGTTAAAACCACATTTATTATTATGGTAACAAACGGAAAAATATAAGCGTTTTTTTATAAGAGAAAGTGTCGAATAATATATATTTCCGAACGTTGCAAAATCGCCGTCTGTGGTACTCATAAGTCAAGAGGTGACAATTGGCGGGCTTTTGTGAAATTTTGGCTCAAGCCGTGGACTAAAGAGGTTAAGTGCAAGTCGACGCTGCACTGGTTATGTAAGTTTCGCGAACGCGCTCGTTGTGTAATGATTATGGAATGGACACAAACTCCGACTGAGACGTAGTAAGTTGGCATACATTAAGGACTTGAGGTTTTTGTGTCAATTTTGCAGATCTTGCTACTACTGTACCTAATCTACAGTATGTTTACTTATAGTATTTAGATTTAATATCGCGGATTATTTCATAAGTTTTGTTTGGAACGAAAGTTGATCTTTTGTATTATGGACAAGCAAGCATATAGTCTACTTAATATTAACCTCTTACATCACAAACAAGGCTACCCGAAAGGTACCACCGCGCTTTACTACATTTTTAGTAACTACAAACTATAAAATATATTTACTTTTTATACCCACACGTGACCTCTACAGCCGTGGTTTTTATTTTAAAAATAAAAATATGAATATCCATTCAATATAGAATATGGATTAATTTTGACAGCAGAACTTCATACTGGTTCTTCACCAAACAAGTGACTCTCGAACTAACGGTAGATCTCATTTTTAATTGCTTGAAAATTACAAAAGTAATACATCAAAATGAAAATGACAAAACCATGCCTATATCACATTAAAAACTTTACCGGTTAGCCTAACATTTCAATGGACATTTAATACGATTATCCCAAATTATTGATACCAGCACCAAGATTAGCAACACCCAGTTGTTAGTTAATCTTGGCTTTAGACAATTAAAAAGCTACCAAAGTTATGTCTTTTCGTGATTTTCAAAATAGTTGACCCAGTGTTTATATGAAAGATGGATAAAGAATTTTCGTAGACAAGTAACAAGTTTACGAGTTGATAGTTGATCTAATACTATTAGATGAGTATCCTTCTAGCCTTATTCCCAAATAAGCGACTAGCATCTGACCTTCGCAACCCAAAGGGATAAACTGTATTCGAAGAATAGATTAGTAGACATTTGAAGGCACTGATACAAGACCGACTTTTTACCTGCCTATCCGACATATGTATCAACTTTCTTTTCAGGCAATATATATGGGTTAGGGCATTGTGGGCTGATCAACCCGATCAGCCCAAAAATTACCTAACCCAACCAAGAAACAACAACACAAAGTCGTTGTCCCCTCGCGGGATTTGAACCCACTTCCACCGGTTTGTAAAGCAAATGTCTATTGTACTAGGTTACGGAGGGTCTTGTATGTAGTTGAATAAAATAAATAAAAGTCCCCCTGACCGAATTTCGGTCATGGTGGCTAATCTAGTCAGAGATCATTAAACTGTAAAGGAGATATTATAGTTCACAAGTATACATATAGGCTCAGGTGTACTCTCTGTTCCTTAACTCTCAAAGCCTGATGAGTATCCGATACGACTGGAGAGAGATCAGGTGCAGGACCGACTTTTTACATGCCTTACATTTCTTTCCAGGAAATCGAGAGGTCAGCCCGTATTATAATCCAAGAAACATCAGCACAAGTTATTGTTCCCCAAAGCAAGAACGATCATCGAACATGGTCTCACCTAAAACATACATTTTTATATCTTTATGATTGGTGATGGTCCTGATTCCTCCCTGATTTTATTAGATCTAGCTCTATGGTAGACCGGGAGAGGAAAAGTGATTGGACTGATAGGGGTAGTAAATAATTTGAAAAGAATAGGGTAAGACTCCAACAATTTCAGAGGACGACGACGAGACGGACGAGAAATCTAAGGAAGTAACCAAATAAACTGACTGTTTATTTGGTTACTTCCTTAGATTTTTAGTTAGGTGGTCTTTATGCTATACAAAGTCCTGAGTACTTGTAAACCGATATAGATGATTTTATTAAAAGCGTAGGGTATCCCAAGGGTTCAATATACGTTTAGTAAGAATATTCTAAAGCTAAGAGTGGATAGTGTTAATATTTCATGCTTTTTAAATCTCTAAATTGTGAAGTAATATTGTTATCACAATTTTCAATGATGGTTAAATGTTAATGATTCCTCATACACGAATACATCAAGAACTATTATGCAGTTTTATGGCCGTACTATTGGCTGGTTTAGTGCCAGTTCCTATTATATTGACCCGGAAATACGCTCATTTTATGAGTTATTTTATCTCATTTTATGACATTATATAAATATTGACGATGAGACATGAATATACGACTAATTTTATTTTACACAAATGTGTTAAAACGTATATTATTGTTACATCTGACATAATATATTACCTCCGTATATTTAAAACAGACTTATATCTAACTAAAGTTCAAAATATTGCCACTGATATGTAACGTTTCATTTTGTCATAGACAATACATTAAAAGGAATATTTCTTTTTATGCAGAGAAAGACAAACGAGAAGATGGTTCACCTGACTTTAAGCTATCCTGTCGCCCATAGATACACTTAACATCCGGAAGGTCACAAGTGTGTTGTCAACCTCTGAAATTGGATAGAATAGATTTATTGGATAGGATGGGGTCAGAATTCAGGATTTGATAGGGATAAGAGAGTGGGAAAAGAAAAGGGTGGGAATGGCGCTCCGGCAACCTTTGGAGCTTTTATTTTATCATAGACAATATATATGAGTTTTTTTATGGTGAGAAAGACAAACATCGAAAGACAAGCTATCCTCTTGTCACCCATAGACATACATAACACCTGGAGGGGCATTGTCAAACCGGGAAATTGGATAGAATAGATTTATTGAATAGGATAGAGTCAAAATTATAGATTTGATGGGGATAGGAGTGGGAAAGGAAAAGGGTGGAAATGGCCATCCGGTAACTCCAAAATTCGTTACTTTATTTTATGCCTACTTTGTAAAGGGTGGTAATAATTCCCTGGACGAGTTTGACCGTAACAAGTAAGAAAAGTTGTGTAGAGATGCTATGCTCTACCATCTCAAAATCAATCAAATCAAATCACGTCAAATCAGTGTCGGGTCGCTGGTTTGTATTAAACCAACAAATGAACTTAATTGTGAACAAGTTCAAAGTAGTATTAATCCGAGATAAAGTTACCAAAACCTATAAATCAACAAAAATGTGTCTTTATGTGGTATAAGAGCATCCCCAATGAAGACAGTGTGTAAAATATATTTATTTAAAATATTAAACTTAGATTTAAGGACAAAAATATGATGTCATATAACTACTTAATAGAATAAGAAATTATTAAAATAAGTTTAATTTAATTTTAAAACGATTATGCAACCGTTAATAAAAAGATCATGGTCTGTGTGTTAAAAATCAACACAAAAGATTAGGAAAGAAATGATTTTCAGAACAATTATCTCCTAATCTTTTGTGTAGATTCAACTAAGCCTTAAAAAAAGCTTACATAATTTAGAAATCATCATTAGTTAACTCGGTAAACAAAAAAGTGATGTGACAAAAACACTCTTTCTCGATTTTGCATACTTGACAAGTTTATTTTCACAGATTTCGATTTTTATAAAAGAATTGTGGCACCTTTTTAGAAGTATAAAATAAATGACGGAGATACGCGCGAATATACATAAAACATAAAAGATTCGAATTTAGAACCTTTTTGAGGAAGAACAATTTTAGCTTTTTGAAGATATTTTTTATTAAATCTAGACCTGATGTGATATGCCAAACTAATTGTAAGAAATCCTAAAATTTTATATACGAGTACGTGTTTAATGGTTTTCAAAGTGTCCTCGTGTTCTTTGTTAAATTTCGAGCTTTAAGAGCACCCTAAACAAAAAGTTTTGAGGTCAATATACACTGCTTTCATTTTTTTTAGGAAAGGAAGACAAACGAAGAGACGGTTCACCTGTTGGTAAGCGATCCCGTCGCCGATAAACAAACGCAACATCCGCAGAGTTGCAAGTGCGGATATAATAGGTTTATTGGACAGGATGGGGTCGGGATTAAGGATTTGGAGAGGATAGTAATACGAAAGAAAAGGGTAGACATGGCCATCCGGCATCCCCAAAAGTCATGAATACTTTATTTTATGCCAACTTTATAAAGGGCGGTGGTATTTCCCCGGACGAGCATGGCCGTAGAAGTGCAGCAAAAGCTGTAAAAAAGTTGTTATGATTTACCACCTCTAAAATAGACCAGTTGTCTTAGAAAAAAAAGTATTATCTATAAAATGTATATAATAAGCAAGATTCGCCAGCTTAATATTGATTTATATTTAAATAAAAATAGCTGCTGATAAATATGCCGTCATACTTCCCTTTTAAAGCGATTTCTACTGGTGTCACCAATCTTTAATTAAATTTAATAATTGTCTAGTCTACTATGTATTTTATTGCATACATCTCGACGAGTTCAAATATGATATACATAAGAAAACTTAAAAATCTATCAATAACTAGGCAATCAATCAAAGAATTTTAAAATTAATTTTATTTTGTGACAAAATAAAAACAGGTTCCCTTTTTTCTTTTTTCGTATTCAGTAATGGTCAAACAGCCCAAAATATCGAAAGATACGTTAAAATTACTAAAAGAGATGAAAAGGCATTGCGTTGATGTCTTTTTTATGGAAAAGCCTTTCGCACCTTTCAGCATTACCAAATTAGTTTATTCACAAAAATAAAATTGAATAACAGATATATTGCACTTTAATAGAGCTAATAAAACTTTACGATTACTCAGGTGATATTTTTAATTACCTTTTATTGTTATTTAGCTATGTTAATAAATTAAAATCGAGGACTTTTTTTGTATCTTAAAACGATAATCTCTAGAAATACCTGTCAAATTAAGCAATAATAGCAACATATTTTGGCGGAGCTAATCAGAATTTTACGATTACTCAGGTGATATTTATTAATTAACTTTTATCATTATTTATCTATATTAATGAATTAAAATCGAGGACTCTTTTGTCTCGTAAAACGATGATCTCTAGAAATACCTGTCAAATTAAACAATAATAGCAACATATTTTGGTGGAGCTAATCAGAATTTTACGATTACTCAGGTGAAATTTATTAATTAACTTTTATCATTATTTATCTATATTAATGAATTAAAATCGAGGACTCTTTTGTCTCGTAAAACGA
>JAOCPS010755102.1:0-10369 GCA_025505425.1 Graphium colonna | reverse complement strand
CATTCATGGTCACGGGTAGGACCATGAACGCTGTAAAGGGTTTAAAACGTTAGGTGATAAAATTTTAAAATAAACCGTGATAAAATCCATACAGTTTATTACATATATTTAAAATGCACATTTAATTTAAAATGTCAAATATTCACGTAAGTGTTAGAAATAATATAGATAGAATTTGATTTTTTACTGTTAGTTGTAAGTTAGTGGCATAATTAAATGTAATCAAATTCTAATTAATTTAGTTTTTTATTTGTCATATTTACCGATAATACATAATAGTATTGTACATAGACCATTAGACATATACAATTTTGTCATTGTTCATTCGAAATTTTTATTATTACGATAGGAGACAGCTTTAAGCACTAGGACTGTATAACGTATCATTTTCAATAGACGATTTCTTTAATTGAAAAATCGATTTACAAAGCACGATGAGAAGTTCAGTTTACAAAACACGATGTGAAAGTAATGTACTCACAACTTGTCCAAACCGAAACACAACCAGAATAACCCGAGTGCCTGCGTTCTGAATTAGATCTGATAACGGCTCTACATATTGTGGCGGTACCTACTAGCTACAAAGGGACGCATATCTGTCCCCCTGTTTGAAGCAGTTCACTGTCCTTTAATTAACAAAACAACATTTATTAATCTAACCTTCACTATATATTAGAAAGTAAAAATCATTTCTGCATATCAAGATAAGACCGATGTTAATCTCGTATTTATAATTTGAATAGTGAAAAATACACACCAAACCAAGTGCTACGGACAATTGACTACGCGACCCGTCAGCAGTGCTATATATTGCTAACCATGAGTCTTACAAAGCATCATAGAAGGCTTAAGTTATTTCGTTGCATACGCATCCTTGCGTAAACAATATATTAAGCAGCGTTTAAGCCGTGATTCCCACTCAGATTTATGCGTTTAGGATTTAATAATTGATTTATTAGAGCGGTTGTTAATCATGAAATAACACTAAAGTTAAATGAAAACATACTGCTTAATTATTGAAGAACAGTTTTCTTTGTTGAAAAGTGTGCAGTTTAAAATATTCAACAATTATTCTAAGACTGTTACATTGCTCCTATGGTAGAAAAACGAAATCATTGCAAAAAGGCGTTGCAAAGTGTAAGAAATTACATTTACATACAGAAATGGCCCATAGTGTGGTAAACAAACAGAATTTAAATAGTCACATGATGCAAAAAAAACTCACATATAAAATATCTGATTTAGCTACCCTTAGGTCATTAATTAAATACCTGTATAAACACATACCTACGACATGTCAAAAATAGTGTAAGTAAATAGCATGTAGTAAATAGTAAAATACATTTTCTTTTGGAGGGTAGGTGCCATATTAATAACAACTGTTTTGGATCTCCTATTTTTGTTTATTGTTTAAAATTATATCTTATTACTAGAGTGATTTTGAATAAGTCACAATAATAGTTATGCTTATTTATTAAATTTTTGGTTACCTGTTACATCATCCCTCTATAACCTCACTGAAACTAAAATTGTCTGTCATCACTGCACAAATTTAGTTCTTTTTACTACAAAATGTCTCATACTTTGGATGTGCACAATTTACAAAAGAAGCTGGAATTCAACTACAAGATGAAATTCGCACCTTTAAGGATATTGTTTCTTCTATGCTTGGCCTTCTTCAACAGCAGGTACGAATCTGTGCCAACAGTATTGATTCAATAAACATGCGCAGTCGAAGAAAAGCACTCCTTTTCAATGGTATTGGTGAGACACCAAATGAAGTACTGGAGCAGAAGTTATTGAGTGTGATGCAGGACACAATGGATTGTTCTGAGATAAGTCACTGCTCATTCAAACAATGTTTCCGTCTTGGTGTATCTCACAATAGTAAACTAAGGCCAGTTCTTGTCTATTTCTCTAACCATGAGACTAAAGAAGAAGTCAAAATTGAAAAGATCTGCTTATGTTGTCAGTGAATATCTAGCAAACATTTTGACATTGTGAATGTTTGGACACTTGACGGGGTTATTCACGTTAAGCATCCTAATGGTAGAGCCAAAATCACGTCGCAGGAGAAATTGGAGGCTCTCATCTTAAAATCCAACGCAAGCTTCGTCCAAGTCTGCTAAATGAACCGTGACCAGGAAGACAGCACAAAATTCTTCATCGGGCGTACGGACTGATAAAGCTCATTCATAGTCATCCATCTTCTTCGGCAAATAATGAAGAATATATAACAAGATCCAGGCGACAGGCCGCAAAAAAATAATTTAAACAAATTTTTTACTTATTGAATGAACTAAATTATCACAAATTAACGTAAACAATTTTCTTTCATCTAGCTTGACATTGACAGCTGTGTTGCCACAGTTGTGCCTCCTTTCAAAATGAAAAAAAATTAAGGCACAAATCATATTATTATAAAGCCTTCAAAAATTATTAATCGTTAATATAGAAATCTAGTCCCTTTAACATGTTACAAATTTTTAAACCTAAATATATTTGTTATTTTAAATAGTATTATTTTCTTCCTTGTTTTAATGTTTTTTTAACGTACGAGTACTATTGCTTAATTTAGTCTAAACCGTTTTTTTTAAGTGTAAACTCATGTCGATGATGCTATTTCATAGGAATTTTTTTATATGAATAAATAGTTTCTTCTTTTTAATTAAATACTTTGTATTATAGTTCATTTTGAATGGTGTTTTAAAATATTTGTTTTCTTTTATTTTTTGAGTTTAGTTAGTTAGTTTAAATAACTACATATAATATTTTTATACTATATAATATTTTTATATAATAAATATTTATTTATTCTATGTATTTTAAAATTTACTAATAAACTTAATTGTTATATATAAAGTCAGATATTGAAAATATTATTTATTCAGATAACGACTCGGATTTAATGATATTTTAAATAAAGAACTCAACAAAGTATTTTTAAATGATAATAAAAAAAATATATTTGCCATATCAATGCACAAAGTGTGCCTAGCCAGTTCTCAGAAATTGAAGCTTCTTTTTCATCTATTCCTGTATATGCAATTCTAATCTCTGAAACTTGGCTAAATTCTACACCAATCTCTACATCTTTTGCATTACCTAACGTGGGGGTGTTGCCATTTATCTACATAAATCTATTGGGTACAAAATTGTCATGGCATCTCCCTCAATTTACTCTGGTACAGCCGAGTTTTTATTTGTAGAACTCAACGTCAAAGGCATTACACTTACACTCAAGGTACTTGTTTCCGTCCACAGACTACTTCGCCGATTTAAAAATGGCTATCGAAAACATTTTATCAGCGAACATACACTGCATAATCATGGGTGATTTAAACACTGACCTGTTTAAGAATTCTTTACCTTCTCTCAAACTTTGTTTAATAATTGAGTCTTTTAATCTCACCATATTACCCTTACTGGCGACACATCACAACTTTAACACAGATGATTCTCTTATTGACTTCATGATGACTAATTGTCTTGAAATTTGAAGACGAATGGTCAAATATCCGCTCTAGAATTCTCTCGACATGACCTTATTTATACTTCATTTAAGATTAATAATTCCTAAATATATTCCCACTCTCGTGTACTGCAAACACTTTAGAAAGATCAACATAGACAGTCTCCTTAGATATGCTGCCAATATTGATTTTGGTCCCTTTAAAAAAAACCTCTACGGCTGATGAGAAGGTGTCTATCCTAAACAACCTAGTACTTAATTTATACGAAGTCCATGCCCCATCGCTTAAAACGTCCTCCGGCTCCATGGATCACAGATCTTGTACAAAAGGTAATAAAAAGGAGAAAACGCGCCATCACTTGATTTAAAAATGAGTGAACTAAAGAAAATTGGACAGCTTGCCAGAAATATATGCAATCAAATGGTACATTCAGCTAAACACCGATACATTCATAACAATACCACTTTTGTCCAATATCAATTTTACCGTTTCTATCTAAAGTTCTCGAAACCTGTGTTTTTAAAAAAATCTCAACGTTTATCTATAAAAATAACCTACTGAGTAATTGTCAGTCAGGGTTTCTCTCCGGACATAGCCTCACCAATGCCTCACTTAAAATTACTGATGATATCAGATTTGGTATGGACAATAAAAAATTGTCAGTGATGGTGCTGGTCGATTTCTCCGATCCATTTAACACGGTTGATCATGATATCCTTCTTTTCACGTTGGCCCACTTAAAGTTCGCTCCTACAGTTTTAGACTGGTTTTCATTTTATCTTCGCGAGCGTCAGCAGTCCGTCCATGGGGGATAGGGGTCTTTGCAATGGGCTGAACTTGAGACCGGCGTGCCGCAATACGATATACTTTCTCCCATAATCTTCTCAGTTTTTATCAACTCTATCACATCCAGTATTGACTGTTCGTACCATTTGTATGCAGACGATCTGCAGATATAAATTCACACTGAAATTTCCGATCCAAATCCAAAGTGCGATTGATAGATTAAACACCAATCTTGGTGCTATAAGCGAAAGTAGACTGAATTCGACTTTACAATGAAATCACATTAACAGGTGATTCATTTGAATAACTACGTTGATTAAAAACAAAAATATTTCAATATTACAAAACAATCGGATAGTTTCACTAACAGGAATGAATTCTTATATTTTAATCTATAACTTTAAAAAGTTGCTTATTTTATTTGTTTTGGCATTATATCTAAGAGCAAGTGGTAATCATGTTTCCTATTCATAAAATATAAATCAAATACAAAACATAAACCACATACGATTAATACGGGTGGTGTTATATATGGTGTCATAAAAAGGAAAACGCGTCTTTTGTTTAATATAAAAATTGATGAACTGACGGTTCATTCAATATTAAATAAATATGTTGTTTACAGAACGTACAACGTCCGAACAGTTGTGGCTATGATACCAACTATCTATAAAAAACTATATATATAAAAAATATAAATAGTAATTTTATAGAGGTTTAGAAACAAATTAAAAATTTTGGAGTGGATATGTGATATTTTAAAAGATAACACAAAAAGTTATCAAAGTTGCATCTGTAAACAATTACTTATGTATATCTTATTTAGATGTATTCATCCTATTAAGGTAAATATATATATTTTCAGGCGAAACCTTAGTCAAATCTAGTATTCTATTTATAAACTGTCTAATTACAAACCTATTTTTAATTTTTTAACACGGTTTCTTTTTTTTTGTTGAATATAAACTGAATTTCCTAACTATCCTATATTTGTATAATAACTGTATTTCTGACAACCATTATCAAATTTCCGTGATAATGATCATCAAAGAAGTGAAGAGGTAAAATAACATTGCTGCTACGGACTGATTCTTTTTTTTTATAAGGATTTCATGCAAAGTAACATAAATAATATTTTTAATGCTGCAACTTTTAAATCCAATATCAAGAACAACAAAATCTCAGCCGACAGCCCGACTTTATATAATTTGCACCTAATTTTCCCATTAAGCTTCACATTTTTCGGCTTTTTGACCCTCGACAAATTAAATCGACTGAGAGAAGCTGTCCCTTATTAGCAAATTGTAAACGTCCCCCAGTTGTTCACTTCAACCTCACTCTTTATTTTCTCTCTCCTGTTCTTGACAGCATTTCTTAGTGCGATTTGTCATTCTTCTTAACAAAACTTTTCAATTTACTTAATTATCATAATTAATCTTAAATATTAACTCCGTTAACCACTTGACAGGAGTATTAGAATAAATGATATTAAGGATTTGGGTTACTTTCCAAGCTTTACCTTATTCACGAATAATTGTGCATCGTTTCACCTCCTATTAAAATGATAAGTAAATATTTTATTTATAAATAATTATCATATTCAAAAAGAAATAATTTAGCAGGTTTTACCGACCACGTCCACAAATGTTGTAAAACAAAGTACCTCGCAGCGTCTGTCTGTTTGTAGCAGTAATATCAAAAACCACTTAACAGATTTGTATATTGTTTTCACTCTCAGATAAAATGATTCAAGAAGGTTTATATAAATAATCCATGCAAGTTTTTTGTAAATTGGTTGAAATATGATAATGATTATTGAAAAAGTTGAAAAAAAATTAACCGGGTTGGAGCGTTAGTAGAGAACGCTGCCTAAACTCTATGAATTATAACAGAACAATGTATATTGGAATAGTTCACCTTTAATAGATGTACATAAAAGTGAGCGATATATTATCTTTACCTATTAGATCTTATAAAAAAATAGTTGAATATGATGCGGTAGTCGGAAAGCTACAATATTTAACGCCAACTAAATTAATATTTATCAAATCAAATACGTAAGTTACTTTAATGGATGAATTGAATATTATAAATGCCCTTTACACTAAACTATTTCTGTGAACATTTTTATGTCCTTTATACCACCCAATTAAAATGAGAATGTCTTAGGACTTATCGTGAAATTCACAAGTTCACTTTTACAGAAAATTACAAAAAAAAACAACTTTAAAGACTTTAAAACTGTACTTTCGAAATGTTTCCGTTATTTTAATTTAAAAAACAAACTACTGAACAGAAAAATTTATGGGACCATATCGGAAAATATTTTTAGAAAAATTTAAGGGACCATTTCGGAAAATATTTTTCGAAAAATTTAAGGGGCCATATCGGAAAATATTTTTCGAAAAATTTAAGCGGCCATTTCGGAAAATATTTTTCGAAAAATTTATGGGACCATTTTGGAAAATATTTTTCGAAAAATTTAAGGGACCATTTCGGAAGTATCAGATAAAAAGAATTTTTAAATTCTGTTCATAAATAGCGGAGGTACGCACGAACACATAAAAGAAATTGAAAGATTTGAGTTAAGAATATTTCTTCTTTTTTTAAATTCTGTTAAAAATATATTCAAGCCGTCCCTCACGAAACCGATACGCGTAACGTGTATGCAATGATCCACGTGCCCTCCGCGATCTTGACAACAAGGGTTGGTGATTTCTGGATAACATAACGTAACGTGATTTTTAGTATCGATCTATTTTACAGCCTTAAGTTAAATAAAAATATCCCTTAAGTAATTTTTATTAAAGTTAATAAATTTTTAACAGAGTTTACGCAGTTTATCGTTTAACAGTGAGTGATTTCACTTCAGGATGGTACTTAGTTTACAAGTCTTCGTACTGTATAGTGGCAAGGCCGTACTTAGTTTACAAGTCTTCGTACTGTTCAAGGTATGATTAATGAAAGATTCCAAGGAGAAAAGTAATGCGATTATAAGAAGATGTAATCTATGGGAAAATACGTTTTCTGTTGCTGGCATATGCTGTTCAGCAAGGTTAGTTTCTAGTTATTTAGATATTTACTTGCCATCATCTTATCGTTCACAGTGTGGATGCATAAGAAAAACATTTTTGATAAATTTAATATTAGCAAAAGTAATATGTAGTAGTAAACTGCTTTTGCTATGGTACCGTCCAGCATAGCAGCCACACATATGGAAGGAGGGCGAATCGCCTATTGCACGTTCAAACTTCTACTAAAATTTTATAAAGATAAGATATTTCAAAACAAATATCAAATCAATGCAAGATTGCACATTGATCATATGGGACGAGACTTCTATGTTGCTCAGGGGACAGGCCAATACGAGATTTACTCAATAGAATCTGCTCTATGGGACAGTGCAACGTTTTGCTCTTTTGAGGGGGCCGATCAGATAAAGTCAATGCAACTCTCAAAAGATCGTATCTTTTGGTACATATAAAATGTGAGCCAAACATGAGATTTTCATATTCCATTAAAGATATTGGACAATATTCTGACAATTTAAAATAGGCAATGGTACATAACGTGAAGGAATTAGTTGAAAAAGGTATAACCCGATATTAGAAATATAGCCACCGAAAGAGTTAATTGGTTTCAAGAAACGGCCACTTATAGGCACATTATTAATATAAATTATTTTATTATTTTGAGATTCAAAGCATCACCATCATCAGTATATTTATGATAGTCACTATAATGGACCCTGTCCTTCCGGTCTTGAATGGATTAGTTTTTCCCTTAATTGTGCTGAATTTCTTTGTCTAGGAAGAAGGGACTCATCTTCTTTCTTTGTCCAAAGTTTGAGAACCTAAATTTGCAAATCATAATCGGCCTATATGAATTGTTCTCTTCTTGTCTAAAGTTTTAAAAGCCTGGGTTATATCCTACTGAGCAATTTTCAGTCTCGGTTTTATTCCGGTCATAGTACTACCACTATTCTAATTAAAGTTACTGAAGATTTAAAAGGTGGCATGGAGGAAGAAATGGTAACAGTGATGCTTCTTATTAATTTTTCACACGATTTTAACTCACTTGGCCAAAAATACTGCCTTCCGTCCTTTCCCAATTCCCAATTATGATTTTTCTCCCATTGCCTTGGAATAGTTTGCATCATATTTCGCGGCTATCAGCAGTCAGTTACTGTGGATGAAAACCCCTCAACTACGGCATTTTTTTTTAAAACATGGATCACAATTAATTGCTCGTATATCGATCAACGTTCAGTCCAACGTTAATAATATGTAAAATACGATTGAGTCATTAAAATTCAAAAATTGTTAATGAAAAGTCTTAGTGCTATAGTGTAATAGTTAACCCGCTGAAACGTATAATACAGTACTACAGTAAAAAATCTTAGTATTACTATAGAACACACGTCAAATTGGAAAAGTCAAGTTGCAGAAATCATTGTTGTTGCTTTTTTATGTAGCCTCTATCGCCTATAACATTTTGTCCCTCCTCAAACTAAAGTCAAGCTTGCCAATGATGATATCCATAATCAATTACTGATGACTTGCTCAAACTTATTACTGATACTGATGTGTGCTACTCAAACTTATCCCTCTTAACTTATCTTCTTAACAAACCAGAGCGCCTTCTAAATAACTGCACGATCTATTTTCGGTGTAAAAAAGTACATGTTGCTCGGTTTATATAGATCTCAACTAAAATCGACAACAAACTCAATATTACTTCTACTACTCTTTTTTGAAAGAACCGTCTTCGCCTTCTTACCTTGGAGACAAATTTCTTCTCCTTTCATCGCATGATAAGGTTCTTCCATCATCACGCAGTAATAAGCTTCTCATTTCTTTACACTCCTGCGGTTCCTGGGTAATTTCTTTACAGTTAAGGCTACTCATCTCTCAAACTCCTTGCCTGATAAATATTAGACAAACAAGATGAGATAAAGTACGCAAGTACTCCTTTAAGAAATTATTACACCAGTATTTTTCGTTACTTGTGAAACATAACGTTAATTACCTTGCTATCGATTCCATGGAATGATGAATAACATTATGTGTATTAGTATGTATGTATGCCAATAAAAGAACTATGTTTGTTACTAACTACCAAACACCATCAACGTTTTTAATATTTAAAGCTTTAAATTACATTGACACTACTGAATTTGGCTATCTTTACAAAAACACTATCAAAATACAAATTATTGTATGTTTTACACGAGACACAAAAATGAAACAATTGTTCCGCATCTCGTAAATTCCTTTTCCGCTACATTAATCGGAATGTGCCTTAACAAGATGTCATGAGATTGTCTGCATTGAATAAGACATCAATTCCTTTAAGAATAGCAACAGTACAAAGCTTGTCACAAACAGTTTTTAATTATTTATTATTTCTTCACGAGATTTTTTTAAAAGCTTTCTGTAACACTAGATTTACAGTAACGGTAAAAGCTTAACAATAATGGACCCTTTAAAAAAATAACACAGTTTTACACGAGAATGTGAAATTACTTATTGTCCAAACAAAAGACTGATGTAAGCTACAGTTCAAATATTCTATGCGACCCGCCAGCAGTGCTATTTGCTAATCAGCAGACTAACAAAGCATCATGGGAGGCATGAGTTATTGCACTGCATTCGGATCCTTGCGTAAACAATATATTAAACAGCGTTTAACCCGTGATTCCTAATAAGATTTATGTGTTAAGGATTTACTAATTAATTTATTCGAGTAATGTATCGATTACCTTAAAAATACAGCAAATTTAGGTCGCTCTGTTAGTTAAATTTAATCACTATCTCTCTATGTATGTTAGTTAAGACTTAAAAAATAATCATTTTAATAAAGCTTTAGAAATTCTAAAAAATCT
The DNA here is from genome assembly GCA_025505425.1 of Graphium colonna. Taxonomy (NCBI): domain Eukaryota; kingdom Metazoa; phylum Arthropoda; class Insecta; order Lepidoptera; family Papilionidae; genus Graphium; species Graphium colonna. The sequence continues at coordinate 226 of JAOCPS010755102.1, read as the reverse complement.
CTTAGAATACAATAATATCTTACAGTATTTTTAATGAACAGATTAGAAATAGACAACTTTACGGATTTTATCGCGGTTTTTTTTTTTAATTTTTTTACCCGACGTTTCGAACCCTTTACAGCGTTCATGGTCACGGGTAGGACTCTTAAATAAAATTTTAAAATAAACCGCGATAAAATCCGTAAAGTTGTTTAATTTAAAATGTCAAATATTCGCGTAAGTCTTA
>JAOCPS010754991.1:0-10370 GCA_025505425.1 Graphium colonna | reverse complement strand
TTATAGTAATATCACATAGAACACAAAGAAATATAACAAATAACAATTATACTATAGAAGTACAACAAACATATATTATTCTCATATATTATCTTGGCTAATAAGGCTTCAGCTCAGCTCTATGTTGACCTAAACCAACGCTGGTATTCTGCTGACACCTTGATGTAGATATGTTCCAGTTTAATACATTTTGTTCAATATTCAAACGTCAAACACCAAATACTGTATACATTATCTTACTATATTAATTGTCAAATTAACAGTTTAAAATAAACATTTATACCATAAACAGTGAATAATGGTATATACAATAAATATCATAATAAATAAATAAATAATCATTACTATTAACAAAAAAGACAACAATAAAAAAAATAAAAAATCATGTGTATGATGAATTAAGGCTCAAATATATGGCATTAACATATGGCATTGGGACTAGATTTAGTCGACCTGTAAAATCTCGATTTCAGACACAAGTTTCGTCAACACGGTTCTGAGAAATATTTTCCCGGCTGGTATTAAAGGTATCTACTGTACTGTCATCTACATAACAAAGAATGTTACTAAAGCGCAACAAATCATTGATATGCAGAAGGAACAGTGTGGGAGATAGCACGCAGCGAACATGCACCGTCGACAACGATCTCCATGCTGCTATCTTCTATGCTATTTTTTTGGAATTAGGTGCGCTGAGTCTATCTGATTCAGTTTTTAACTGACACTTTATTTAAATTATTCGAATACTCAATCATCAAATAAAAAGTGTTGTGAACTGCCTTTATGTGAAAATATCTTTAAATATAATTAATATCTTTACATTAAATATTAATAACTCAGATAAAATATAGGCAAAATATCAGTGTGCACCTCAATATAACACATTTATGACAAATTGATGTATATTCTTCCAAGATTTCAAACGTCACCGAACTAAGTACCAAAAACATGAAATATTGATGAATTTTCTCAGAAGCGGCGTATATAGCAAATCAGGATTCCAATTTTTAGGTAAGCCGTGTGTTTACTGAAGCTGGTATTCTGCCAATTGGCATGTCAATGCTTTAACTTCGATTTACCGACTGGCAAGGATTTTGCATTGAGCTGATTTCGACATTGATTTATCAAGGGTTCACTTTGTAACACTGATGCAAGCCAACATCTTTGAGGATATTTAAGTTGTAAAAGAAAAATCAAATTTTGATTACTAAATACGGAGTTTTTCTTTCGTTGCATTTATCTCCGCGAATATTATTTATTGTAAAATTGAACTGTTTGACAGAATATATCGTATTTAAATACTTTTTTAATTGTTAAAAATTTTCAAAATAGGTTCGAGTTAAAAAAATTAATGCAAGCACGATAAAAGTCGTAAAACAATTTCTTTCTCAAAGATAAGTTATTCTGTCAACTGTAGTTAATTTCATTTATTTATTTAATCATATTTTTAATAGCTTTCAGTGAATTAAGGAATGAAAAACAATAAGAGCGTAATTTGCTATGATTTTGAAACACGTTATGTGACTTTTAAATGACCTAAAATATTCAATCATGACCTTGATTTACTGTCTTTATATGTAAAGGTTACTTATTACTGCAGTTTATTTATTACTTTAAAAGTATGTGAATAAGATAGCATTGTTCATTATAAGCAGTGCATTTTTATTTAATCTCTTTCTCTTTATATACCACATATCTACGATATTTCATCCTCAACTCCTACTGATATCTGGAAGTTTCTTGAAACTCGTGGTATCGGTAAGTCGTGTTTATTTCATTTTCCGGGTTCTACCAGTTTAGATGATGATTTTAATCAGTAATTTTTAACCACATCTAGTACGGATCATCTCATAACATAAGCGAAACTATAACGTTAAAACCGTCCTTAATATTAAGTCAAATGCAGTCGGATGTGATCTTATCGGCTAACGCATGATTTTTCTCATCCTTGAAAAACTTATTCCAGTAATTGCTTTCTAAAGTACTTGAATCTTGGGTTCAAAAAAAGTCTCTCAATACAATTTCAATAACAATTTGATCAGTCCTCTCCAATCCGGATTTAGACCGGTTCATAGTACCACCACTGTCCTACTTAAAGTCGCTGGCGATATTAAGGCAGGAATGGAAAATTCCGAAGTAACGTTTTTGGTTTTAATCGATATGCTTCAAATCCAATGCTTTTAATACTGTCAGCAATGACATCCTTTTAGAAATCCTTGCATGATTACTAGTTTCCAACGAAGTTCTCTTCATATTTTCGAGAACGCTAGCAGTCGGTAAATGTCGGTGAAACCGCATTTAATTGCCTTAACATGGTAACTGGCGTCCCTCATATTTATACTTCCTTCACTTTAATTTTTTTATTTTTGTAAATTTTATCATACATGAGCTTCAATGTGCGTATCATCTTTATGCTGATGTCTTGAAATTATACGCCCGAGAAAAGCTTAACGGGCTCTATAAAGTCTTTAATAAAATAAACTTAAAATAATTTTATCTGCTATAAAAAGTTGGTCAAATAAATAAAAAATATTTTCAATATTTTAATTTTTTTTTCTCTGTATATTAAAATAAAAGCTCTAAATATAATATCAATTTGTCACATGTTTAAGTTTAACTAAGTAAACTTAAGACTTACTTATATGCTTTTTTTTAAACTATTTATTGTTAGAGGTTATGCAAATGTTACTTCATTTCTATGAAAACGTTTCTATGTTTCTTAGTTGATACTTATAAAATAAAAGACATTAACTGCCTTACTTAAAAGGTAATAGACTCAAAAATTTAGTTAGTTTTCTTAAATGTTTAACATGAGTAAAGTCGATATCGTGAATCTCAACATGGTGCAACAAAAGTGTAGAACAAGGTAAGCAACGAAAACATGGTGTTTCGAATAAAAAAGATACTGAGTGAAACTCCGCCAGCCAGGTACTGTTCAAATGATTGTTTTATTGCCTATGCTGGGTTAGTTTTTGCAACGATATTCATATTTTCAAACCAAGTAAAGATTTTATATGCAAATTGTGCAATGTGTGCTATAATTTAACAAAAAACAATAACAGTTCGTGGGTACTGTATTAATTAAATTTATTTCAATTATTTTACATATGATAAAACTAATTCACTAGAAAATGCCTATTTGAATTTTGTCTCAATTGCTTATAACACCACAATTCTCTAAAATTATAATCAATATCAAATAAATGGTCAAACGCTACACAGAATTAAGTTTTAATTAAACTTATGCTTTCAGCTTTGCGTAGATGCAAATTTGGTCAATTGCATTATTTGCGATATATTAAAATTGCGCTCTCTACTTAAGTCCTTTTTGTTTGTAATTAATAAAGTTCCCAAATATTTTTTTGGCTTTTTTCACCATCATTTCGGTAAATAGTTTATCTATATAATTTTAAAACTTATTTACTGCAATATGGTACCGGAGTATGAGTTAAGTGTTGCTAGTCACACAATTGTGATGTTACCATACTTCCGAAAACATTGAATGTCAACAATATTGTTACAACGCTCTTTTTATTATTTTTATATGTTAATAGCTTACATATTTTAGGAATGTTTCAAAAGATTGGGCTAACGTCCACTATTGGCAACGAGGCCATGACGTTGACATATACCCTCTATACTTTTACTATGGGAGCGCGTCCATATCAGCATATGGACGCGCTCCCATAGTAAAAGTATAGAGGGTGAATCTTGCGATTCGATCTAAAATCGCGGGACGCGGCTAGTAGGTATCAGGCTTTGATATTTGCCAGTTAGAGTCGATGTGTAATTTCACTAAAGGCGTGAACACATACACAGGTATATAAGGTCTTTATCTATGAAATTGCCATTTTATATGGAATAAGTGAAAGTACTAATTTTTTCAATTTTTTCAAAGTAATTACCTCTGCAATCGATGTATTGGCAGTATATTGATGCCTTTCTTGTAAAAATCAGCTGGACAGGAGGCAACAAACTCTTTGAAGGCATTTTGTAATGCCTTCCAGAAATTGATTTTTATACCCACTATAAAGTTGCCTAAATTTTGGAAAAAGTAATAATACAAGGTCTCGTGAGTATTGTGGATGAGGGAGAGCTTCCAACCCCAGTTCATTCAGATTGGAGACAGTTTGTTACGCAGTATGGGGTCGCGCGTAATCGTAAAGGAGCAGTGGGTACGACCGATTGACCAAAGCTGGTTGCATATGTGCAAGCTTCTCCATAATTGTCTCCAGTTCTTCACAGCACACATCCGCAGTAATGCTCATGCCGTTTTGTAACAAGCTGTGGTGAATCACACCCGCACTAGACAACCAAACAGTGATCATCACCTTGTAGGGGTCATTTAAGCTTAAGGGCATTGCTTTGCTGTTGAACCAGAATCTAATCAACTTGCTCTTTCGATTGTTAAACAGAATCTATTTTTGGTCGCACGTAACAATTTGATTCAAAATTCCCTAAAATCTTTGTCTGTTGAGCAGTGCAAGGCAAGCCTCGACGCGTACGTTGCGCTGGCGATCGTTAAGCTCGTGGGACACCCATCTATCAAGCTTTTTAACCTTGCCAATATGTCGAATCAATATTATTTTTATACATCAATATCAACTGCTAGCTCAGCTGCAGATTAAGTTTCATCAGCTTCCACAATCCCCTTTAATTCATCATTGTTGATCAAAGTCCCCGGACGACCATGAACTTCATTTTTCAAGTCAAAATTTCCAGAACGGAACCGGAAAAACCAATAACGAGTGGTGCGTTCGTTTGTGCAGTTTTCTCCGTAAACGTTTTTGATGTTACGTGCCGTTTGTGTCGCGTTGGCGCTACGACGAAACTCATATTCCATAATTACACGAATTTTTAAAGTATTCATTATGACGAAAAATTTTCATACATAATTAAATAAAACGCTACTTAATAAAAAAAAGCTGAGTTTGTAAAAAGAATGTAATGTTTTTAAAACAAAATTAATTAAAGTATAGAGAACAGAGCCATCCCAATTTTATTAAATTTAAAATGACCAGTATTGAAGAACGGCAAATTCATTGGTAAAAACCTAATATTTAACCTTATTGAACATCTACTTATGTTTCCACCTACATCTTTATAACGTCTTAACCGATCGTTACATCAAAAGTTTAACGAATGAGAGTTCATTTACAGACTTATGATAGAATATTTTCAGTGAACCAGTTATTAATTGGCGTAACTTTTTTGATAAAAAATATATCAATATTTCACTTGAATTTTGATTTTATGCCTTAAATACCAAATAATGCACGGTAAAAAGACACTAAACGTATTTTGTAATTGTCTTTATTTTATTGAAACTATGCTATATCAAGAGGATATGGATGATAATACATATTATTGTCATTGAGCTAACATTTAAAGTTCGTTTTCATTCTTTCTTTTATTGAACAAGGGAAGGTAAACGCAACTTATCACATTATCGCCGCGCTTCGCTTACCCACCGTTTAACCTACACCAAAAAAGGAGGAATGTTCGCATAATGAATTTAATGAAATTGTAAATAAATTAAATGTCACCGAGATAATGATCGATCTATTATATACTATTAATTGTCAGTGTATAAACTCGTTCGAGGATATATACTGCAGTTGAAAGTTTGTTTATGATATTCCTATACTGCACGTAACAAATATCGCGACATCTGTTTCTTGAGTTGTACCGCAACTTAAATCCATAACTTTGCCAGAGCTAGATTTAATGGTAACCCAATGTCTTGAAAAATATTTTGCATCGTTCAAACGTACTATTCATGAGAATCAAGATTTGACAAAGTGTCGGGTTGTACGCTCGCTGTATCCAAAGGTATCGTTCTGAACGCAAATAATTATTCTGTTATTTGGCGATAAGTAAAGCGAACAGCATAACTTGACCTTCGCCTACTTAAATCAGATGTTTGAATTTATATCATTTAATGCCGCAAAGAGTAAAAACGTTTTAAGGATTTGATTAAATTTATTCGGGACAAAGTAAAATTTGAAATCGCATTTCGCTCGCTTCTTATAGTCGGGCCTATGAGAATAAATAGTCTATCGCAAAATCTACTCATTTGTTTGCCGCATCTTGTATTAATTTTTGTTTGCTTAACAAAGAGCATAATCAGGCTAATTTATAAAGATGTCCAGCATATACTAAACTTTCACTCGATTAAAGAATTTCGTGTATTAAACTAAATAAAGGCTGCACTAATTGTTTATATGTTATGCATATGAATTCATTTAGTGCAAATCTAAATTTAAATGTATTGCAACACAGCAAATTGCGACACAGCAAAGAATGATGTCTTCATCATTCTTTGCTGTGTGGCAGCTTAGTGTGAACTCGCTGCTGCCACGGACTCCTAAGAGAGAGCATTCGCAGCGCGCAGCGCATGCGGCTGTCGGTGCTTCCTACACACAGTATAACGCGACACATCAAATCATATTGCTTTTCGATGTGCTTGATTATTTGTAGCCTACGGATACTACGTGTTTATTAAGAACCGTGCAAGTTTATGCTATGGATACAAAGAATAAGCGACGTATAATACACGCTTAATAGATTCCACCACCTTAATTAATTCTATAACTTCGAAATTTTGTTCTAACTTAAATTTAAAATGTCATAAAGTGCCTAAAACCATAGTTATGGGTAGAGTTGTTGTCCTTTTATTGGGTACGTGGTAACGTACCCAATAAAAGGGACAGTTTCTGCAACTTTGTCATTGCGTTTTGATAATTTTATTTCGATAGTCGCCTACCTTATCAACCTTCGGTGAAGATGGATATGTCTTGTCTGACATACTTTTACTACTTACTTGATAATTTCTCCGAGCCTTCTGAGATATTTATGTTGGTGCTCTGCTCTTTTATGAAATATTATTATCAGATTGCGCCACTGGATCACCGGCATGCAAACGGTTTCGAAACCATTTTTGGTTATACCGTAATCGGGACAGCTCTGATTGCACCCGCTCATATTTATTTCGCTACCGCTTCTGTCGAAGATAACACTATTGTCGTCAATTATACTCGCTCTCAAATTTCACTCTGCATTTTAATAGAGGAACAGCGCTTAGGTAACATTCTCCAATAATTTTGGCAACTCAAGGAGGTGCTATGCGCACCGACCTGCACTCCAATATTGAAAATTAACAGATTTTCAAAAATATTTTTTACCACGGTTTTATGGGACGTTATTCTGTAGCGTTGCCTTTCTCCCGCGATCTTACCGTCGCTCTTGGCAATTCTTGTTCAACTGCTAAAAATAATGTAATTTGAACACAACCTATTTTTCTCACAGTTTCTGCGAAAGGAATACGATGCTGTAATAAATGAATTTATTCAAAAGGAATACATTTCTATTGTCAAAAATGATTTAACTGCCACTGCTTATTAGATACCACATGCAAGTGCCAGATTAGATAAGACAGCTACAAGGTGACGCATGGTTATGGACGCAAGTTCTAAAACCTTGAACGAGAACTATTCATCACATTCAAATCTTTCGCTAAACGATAATTTATACGCTGGTGATAACCTACAAAAAATCTTTTTGAAATACTTTTAGACTTCCACCTTTACTAAATTGCATTTACATCTGACATCAAGCAAATGTATCTACAGATTTTAGTTAATGTGGTCGATCGCAAATTCCAAACAATCTTATATAGATTTGACCCCACTTTACAGCATGACACTTAATAATTTAACCGAATTTATTTTGGCCTTCGTAGTAGTCCATTCCTCGCTATTTTCGGGGGTAGGTGGAGAAAAAGTGCGGACGTTGTTTATAAAAGCTCTGTATATTTTAATTTAATTTTTAAGTTTTAAAGCATATTAGCAATTGAAACTTAGTCTCATATCATTTGTTTACAACTTACTTACATTATTAGCGAATTTCATGTAACTTCTATTGGATAAAGGACTTCCACCATCTGCTAACCTATCACAGCACTTCACAATATATTTTTTAAAACCATAAAATTACTGCACTAAGATGTCTAATCTTTTAGAAGTGATCCACACACTTGAAGGAAATATTTACAAAAAGTTTGATGATCTTCAAGCTCTGATCAATAGTGCCGGATCATCGAAGGATACGGTAGCAAAAGTTGCGGAGGAGCTTCGTACTTTTAGAAAGCTTCAAAGTCTGGAGCTCGGCGGGCAAGGTCATAGCGTTCGTTTTTTGGGATACTGAGGGAATCATAATGGTTAATTACCTGGAAAAAGGAGCTACTATAACGAGGTCCTACTACGCTGATCTAATAAGACAACTGCGAGAAGCCATAAAGAAAAAAAAAGACGGGGCAAACTCCGAGTGAAAGTCCTGTTTCATCAGGATAGCGCTCTTACACACAAAGCCGAAGTTGCGATGGCTGCCATTCGAGAAGCAGGCTTCAAACTGGTCGAATACCTACTCTTTTCTCTAGATTTAGCCCGAAGCTTTTATTTGCTTCTTCGGCTCAAGGAACACCTCAGGGGCAAGTGGTTTGAGGATGATAGCGAAGTGATGGCTACTGTAGAGTCATTTTGGGATAGCCAAGATACAGATTTTTTTGAAGGATATTTTAGGTTTAGAGAAACGTTGGACTAAATGTATCGAATTGTTAGGAGACTGTGTAGAAATATAAATTAAATTTAGAGAACTAGAATCGTTGTTTTATTATACTCATTATCATTACTTTTTGATCGCCCCTCGTAAACATCATTCGCATTTGTTTGTGATCTTGTCCGTATTTATTCAATAATTGTGATATTTCTATGGTACGCTACATTGTGATTCTAAATTACAAACCACAATAAGACAAATGAGGTATCGTTGGAAGCGCCTTAATTATCCACTATATATAAGTCGTATGTGGCGTATTACGTTTGTAATGTGGTTCACCCTGGCGGATAATAAATCTGAGATTAATATATGAATTAATATAAGCATACCGGGTGTGATATCATTGGAAAGGAATTCACTAGTACATTCTAAATATAACGAAATTTCTTGTAACCTGATACAAATGATGTAAAGCGCGAGACTCATATATTAATAACAAGCAGGGAGTACTTCCACGTGATGAAGGTGGAAACAATTTTAATAACTGGCCAAAACTCACTGTCTTATACTCTGCTAAAACATCCCCATAATTATATTTCTAATATTTATTATTTATAATATTCAGTACCATAACATTTTAACAACGTGTGGCTACGGCTTTGAATATGTGTATCTCTGTATTCTGATAAGTGTGTGTCTATAATATTGTATCGTATGACATTATTGTCAACTTGCAACAAAGTTTCTATGCTCTAACATTCCGAGGAGGTAGAGCAGCGTAACATCTTTTACAGCTTTTGATGCAATTCTACGGCCGCGCTCGCCCCGGGAATTGCCACCGCCCTTAATAAAGTAAGTATAAAATAAAGTATGCATGACTTTCGGGGATGCCGGATGGTCATATCTTCCCGTATTTTTTTCCACTCCTTTTCCCTCCTTATCCATAAACCCGACCCAATAAACCTATTCTATTCAATTTCCCAGATTGACAACGCACTCGCGACTCTCCCGATGTTGTGAGTGTCTATGAGCGTCGGGATCGCTTACCATTAGATGAACCGTCTGCTCGTTTATCTTCCTTTCCATAAAAAAGAAATATTTGGACTCCACTAAAACAAGGTTATACTGGAATGAAAGAAATACTCGACCTGGCCTAGTATGTAGCGCCTCAGATGATGACGATGATGATACACTTAAATATGTGTAATCTTAGTTTAACCTCAATTACCCTTTCTCTAAATATTGTTCAAATTTCTCTTTAACAATTTATCCTAACAATAAAAAAGGCATCTTGGTAGAGTTGGTCACTGAAGTAAGAAGATAATCGACACCTGATGTCGATTATCTTCTTTCTTCAGTGACCATGTTTAATCCAGTGTGCTGAAAATCATGTTTCATACTATTTTAGTGTCGTCTTTTGTCGTAGTTAGTTTTAATTTTTACTTTTTTTTATTTTTAAGTCAAATAAACGGTACCTTCAAGGATAAAATTATAAACGCAGTATTCGATAGATACTTTAGAGTTGGAAATATTTTGAATACTAAATATCTCATATAAATTTATTAGGTTCTCATAACTTTCCCGCCTTCTCTGATTCGTATCTCTGATTTTATTTGAGGAATGTGACTTGTTTTTGCTTGTGAACCCTCGATCGAACGAACTTATTCATTCGAAAAATTGTTCTTTCCTGTGCGGTGCAATGATGCAGAGCGTCAATTCTTTCTAAAAATTTCTCCTTAAAAAGGTATAGAAATACCAGAATAGGGTCCACCGGGATTTGAACACGGGATCTCTGGCACCCAAAGCGAAAATCA
>JAOCPS010754880.1:0-10370 GCA_025505425.1 Graphium colonna | reverse complement strand
CGGGGAAGTACCACCGCCCTGTATAAAGTCGGCATAAAATAAAGTATGCATGACTTTTGGGGATGCCGGATGGCCATTTGTACCCTTTTCTTTTCCTATTCCTATTCCCCTCCAAATCCTGAATTCCAACATCAGATGGATAGAATAGGGTAATAATCCAGTTAACCTATCCTATCCAATCTCCCAAGTTGACAACGCACTCGCAACTCTCCGGATGTTGCGTTTGTCTATGGACGACGGGATCGCCTACCGTCTGCTCGTTTGTTTTCCTTTCAATAAAAAAAGGAAAAGGTTTCAATACTTCCGGATACGTGTTTTTGACTATTGTTTTATGCAGATAAACGAATACCGCACCCTGGGGGACGCCCTCTTCCTGAGCAAGGCGCCCCTGCCGTGCCCGGCCACGGCGCCCCCGCCCCGCCTGGCGCCTCTGCACCCCCACGCCTTGTTCACTTGGAGTCTCTTTTCTCTCAATCTGGCGCAACGTGAGTATTAACTTACACTATGAGTATAAAATTGTCGTCACCGGTATCTTCGCACTGAATTCGCTTAAGGTACTTCTAGAAGAGAACCTGTTTCTTTAATATGATTCAACAACGTGAGTATCGTAGAAAGACGGTGTCATAGTCACGGGCGTGTTTAGGATTATTTTTCAAGATAGGCACCAAACCATCCTGGAAAATAACCCTAGATATGCCCAGAGCGGTCACCCTGGGGTGGGTAGTAGACTATCCTTGGGTGGGCACTAGGCTATCCTCGGATGGACACTAGACCATCCTGGTGTGGGCACTAGACCATCCTGGGGTGGGCACTAGACCATCCTGGGGTGGGCACTGCTCCCCCAGCCCCCCTATGTATACGCACATGATCATAGTCAATCTTATATTCAAGTTGCTATGTTTGTAAATCATTTCGAGTAAAATCAAAAATTTATTTATACAATTGAAGCTTGCTGTACAATTACTAAACGTCAGAAATGCTTTGCTGACTCAGTAGACTTATATTATTGTCTTTTTGATCGCCAAGATTTTGACAGTTTCTTTTAATTTATTTAATTGGATGGTTCTCGCATATTATTAATTTAATCTGTTGTTTCATCTTTTTCGTTCTTATTGGAAATATTACTATTATATTTAGCCTAATAATATATAATACTATGTAATACTAGTAGACATTAATATTAAGTGGCGCTTTAAAACTAGGCATAGCGATGGCATTTTTGTTTTATTTCCAGTACCGGAGGTGCTAGGCCTGTACGACGCATTGGCAGTGAAACATGAACCTTTAAGGCTTATAGCACCCCAGTTCGAAACTCCTTACCCACCGTTGCAACTAGCTGTATGTATTGCCAGATTAAAAGATATATATATTTTTTTTTCAAGTAAGAGCACAGAATCCCAGATTTAGTTACTTTTTAATTTTTTTTTTAGTCATTCCTATGCCACTCGTCGAAAAAGATACCACTGATTCATATACCAAGCAAGCATAAATGAAAGTATGTATGGCTTAACGTTGTGGCCAAAGACGTTCACTGCTAAAAAAGCTTAAAAATTACCAAAAAGGTTCCACGATATACCACCCCACAATCATGTCTATTGTTTTATCTTCCAGTCCTTTTAAAATTTAAGTGATCCTAGAACCTAGTTACTAACATTTTGTTAGTTAAGAAATAACACAACGTTCGTAACTAGGTTCTGTTTTATCACTAACCTCCTTATGTTTAAAAATAAAAAGCAACGATGTTAACGCCGGCGTTCAGTCGATCTGGAGCATTCTCCACTTTTGGAGCAGCTCGATCTGCCTGAGCGCTAGAAGGAAGTGTTTTGACATGAAACGTTACCTGTCCATGCTATAAGAATTTAAAGACAAGAGCACAACCTAGACATGTTCGATTAAAGGAAACTATACTAGAACCTACCAGTGCTTAGTGTCATAGCTTCCTATTATGCACCTGGCGCAAGGGGACCTAGTAGACCCGACACTGACAATAAAACGGAGTCTTTGCCCTTTTGAAGTCTGTGCCCTGTGCCTGAGCGTTGCTGGCAAAGGTGCTGACAAAAACGGCACTGTTGCTATGGAACTTACCAAAAAAAATTCAACCCAACAAAACCTGCGTATACCAACTACAGGTGTTCGCACCCACGTTCCGCGAGCCGCCTCCTCCACCATTGGAATTGTTCGACCTGGATGAAGCATTCAGTTCCGAAAGGTCCCAACTCGACCGATTGGCAGATAAGTACTTGCAGCCGGCGGGCAACAGGATGGGGGAAGGTATGGTCTATTTCAGATTAATACCTCCTGCACAGTTTGTACGACAGAACACCAATACCACCTCGATGGTTGGTAGTTCAGCATAATGCGATTCATCGTCATTTTCTATCACGCAAGACATCAATTGTCGCCAGCGGTATTTTTGGACTAATACAACTTAAGGACCTTAAAGAAGAGAATCTATTCCTATTTTAAAGGCCGGCGAATCTCTTGTAGTCTTCTGTTGTGAGTCCATGGGCGGCATTGACCACTTACCGCCAGGTGAGCCGATTTGCCTCCTTGTGCGTAAAAAAGTTGTGTGTGTTTGTTGTGCGATGTTTCTATTATTTTATGTATGTTCAAGCATAGCCCCGTCATCTATGAATCGATTTTACAAATTCGTTTTTCATCTCAATGAATATAGATCCGGATCGGTTACAAAATGTTAAGAAAAATCGGTTCACCAATATTTTTTTAATAAGGGTAAGCGATTTTTCGCGTTTCGAAAGTAAAGTTCTGATGAGTTTTAAATCGGTTTTTAGTTTAAATAATCTTGTATATTTCCAGGTGACAGTGGTCAGCTAGAGAACGAGTTGGAGTATTTCATAAGGGAGTGCGGAAGAGTCGTAAGACTGACGCGCGCATCTCCAGCTGATGAGGGTCCAACTGCCAGGAGTATCTTGCATCAATTGGCTGTACAGCTGGCGACGTATAAGAAGATCGCTCCTAAGGAGGAATAGACAGTGTTCTTTTTGTGGGCAAGATGACAAACGATCAGTCGGTTCACCTGGAGTTAAGCTATTCGCTAATGGACACACACAACATTCGGAGAATTGTGAGTGCATTGTCAACCTGGGAAGTTGGATAAAATAGGTATATTGGATGGAATTGAGTCAGGGTTAAGAATTTAGAGGAGAAAAGAGTGAGAAAGGGAAGGCGTGCAAATTGCGCTCATTAATCTATACATAATAATAAAATTGAAGTGTCTGTCTGTAATGTCAACTAGATAATACTTTACACGTAACCAAATTTCATATTTTTTGTCTATCTATTTGGGTCGGGTAATCTCCGAAATGGCTAGATCTATCTAGACGGGTCTTGTACTGGTAGATAAATATTGATAAAATGAGTAACTTGAAATAGCTTTGTACCGTGTAAAAAAATTAAATCCTCAGAACGTGAAAAAACATGTGGTCGAAATCGCGCGCTAGACCCCAATTGAAACCACTGTCTAGAATAAACACGAGAGGTTCAGCGACCCCCTAAATAGCTTCGGCGGTCCCCAGACTAGCGTCCACTTTGGGAACCACTGATCTAGTGTATACTACAATTAATATTACAACTATGTAAGTTTGTATCTTAGGTACTTCGTGACGCAAAAACTGATCAATGCGTGAAATTTGAAAAGCAGATACTTTATGGGCCATTAATATATAAGATAAAGTTTGAACAAATCCAAAAATAATAGCGTGGATGATGCGATGGGTAGCAGCAAGGATTTAAAAAATGTGACCAAAAAACCATAATGGAAGGAAGAATAGAGGGCTAAGGAAACGGGGAAGAACGAGAAGAAGTTACAGTAAACGTTAAGTCACATTGGGAGTTCTAAAAATGACATGGGACAGAGATGGTTGGTGAAAAATCCACAGACTAGAGTGTGGCTCTTAAGTTTATGATGATGACCAAAAAAAACATCTTCAGTTAATACGATTAAACAGGGAAAGCTAATTAAGAAGCACTTAAGTAATAAATAATTTACCTCCAGATACGAAAAATAATACTAACTACAAAAACGTTAAAAGTATACTTCAAGTCGTTATATTAAATTCAAAATCAATCAAAAATCAAAAAACACACACACACGCGCTCACTCATACATACATACCTACTTACATACATACATACACACACACACACACACACACACACACACACACACACACACACACACACATATATATATATATATATATATATATATATATATACATATTCACACTGCATATGATGGTATGAGCGCGATGTATTCATAGCAGAGTACCCAAAGCCTCTGGGCAAATCCACAATTTTGGAATACTTTGATATGTACATATGTATTTATTACATGGATGCTCCACTCCTATTGTTCAAAGCGTGAAATTATATCACCTAAAGCCTACCTCCATAAATGGACTATCCAACACTAAAAGAATTTTCAATTCGGACCACTAGGCAAACAATTTCAATAAAATAAACTCTTTAGCCTCGTACTATTTGTATAGATAGTATTTAAAATAAATGATAAAAAACAATCAAATCCTAAAACAAGGAAAGTCATGTTAACAAACATGTTTTTGATTAAAAGCCATAGCAGTAAAATCTGTCTCATATTAATGAAACAAAAATACATACACACATATATCTATAGATATGTGACTCCATAGACACATCTATATGTCTAATCTCCTAATACCTCTTATGCGTTAAGTGTTGTTAAGTTGTTGCCTTGTAAAACAATGTTGTAGTTATTAATAAGACAAAACTTATCAATATAACAGTAATTACATTTTAATAAGGTGAAGATCTTTTAAGTTTAAACATTAAAAAATATTATTAATGGCCTTTTCATTTGTTTCCCAAAATTAGCATCCAGGTGTAATATATTGTATATTAATCTTTTCAGTGATCAAAACTGCTTGCAAAAAATAGCTTATTTCCAACATGGTCAACCTTGCCCTTATGTCATTTGTAGGTCATACAAATATTTCGGGCTCCGTAGCCTAATGATATGGATCCTTGAATTGTAAACTGGAGGCCGTGGGTTCGAATCCCGCGGGGGAACAATAACTTTGTGCTGTTGTTTCTTGGTTACATTAGGGCAATGTGGGCCGATCACTCGATTGCCTGAAAAGAAAGATGATCTACGCGTCAGATGGGCATATAAAAGTCGTGTCGGATATTCGTCCCATCGGCCTGTGAGAGTAAAGGAACAGAGATTGCACATGTATTTAGCCATACACTTGTGCACTATAATATCGCTCGCACAGTTGCCTGATCTCCTTAGATTGGCCGCCGTAGTCGTAATTCGGTCCGGAAGACATTATTATTTGCTCCAGTTGTGAATCGAACCCACGATCCGCGTTACCGTAGCCAACGTCTTAACCACTGCGCCAATCGGTCATCAATGGCATATATATTATGCATATATGTTACGAGATGATCTGATACGCACACGAAGGTTTCCGTACCATCGTATAATGTCAATAACCGCCTCCGTAGCCTAATGGTATGGGCATTTGCTTTATAAACTGAAAGTCGTCGGTTCGAATCCCGCGGGGAACATTGATTTTGTGTTGTTGTTTCTTGGTTAAATTAGGGCAATGCGGGCTGATCACCCGATTGAGTGAAAAGTATGATGATCCATGCGTCGGATGGGCATGTAATAAGTTGGTCCTGCGCTTAAACTCTCTCCGGTCGTGTCGGATATCCGTCCCATCGGGCTTTAAGAGTATAGGAATAGTGACTGCACATATACTTGCGCATTCACTTGTGCCCTATAATATCTCCCGCTTAGTTGGCTGACCTCGGAATGGATTGGTCGCCATGGCCGTAATTCGGTCAGAAGGATCTGCGATGTGAATACTTTTATTTATGTGAATACTTTTACTTTTTATAATTTTGTAAACGAAAAATGATGGCAGAAAATTGAAAACAAGACTATTATTACCGTTTAACCCCTGAAAAGATTAGCCACGTTTCAGATAAACATACGTACTGTATAGTCTTCGTAATAGGGTCCCGTTGGAACGCACTGAATACGGAACCCTGAGAAGTAGTAGTAGATCAAAGGCATTTTGTACTGCCTCTCGGGAATTGAATTTTTTACGCACTAAAAAGTTGTGTACATTTTAGAAAATATAATAGCCGGTAGGTGCAAGGTCTGGTGAGTATGGCGGGTGAGCTCTTTCAGCTTGGAGACTGTCTGTTGCGCAGTACGGGGTCGCGCGTTGTCGTGAAGGAGCAGTGGGGACGACTGATTGAACTAAGCTGGTTGCAGATATGCAAGCTTCTCCATCATTGGCTCCAGGTCTCCACAGTACACATCTGCAGTAATGCTCATGCAGTTTTGTAAAAAGCTGTGGCGAATCACGCCCGCACTAGACCACCAAACAGTGACCATCATCTTCTTAGGGGTCATTTTTGGTTTAGGACATTCCTTTGGTACTGAATCAGGATCTAACTAACTTGCTGAACGCTTTCGATTGTCGAACAGAATTTTTCGTCGCACGTAACAATTCGGTTTTAAATACATACATTTATTTGCCTGTTGAGCAGCGCGAGGCAGTTCTCTACGCGTACGTTGCGTTGACGATCGTTAACTTCGTGGGGCACCCGTCTATCAAGCTTTTTTACCTTGCCAATTAATCAATATTGTTTTGATGCTAATATCAAAAGGTGCTACTAGCTCAGCTGTAGATTGAATTCATCACAGCTTCCTCCGGACGACCACGAGCTTCATTTTTCAAGTCAAAATTTCCATAACGGAACTGGGAAAACCAAAAACGGGCTGTGCGTTCGTTTGTACAGTTCTCTTCGTAAACGTTTTTGATGTTACATACCACACACAAATTTTTAAAGTATCCATTATGACGAAAAATGTTCAAATGTAATGAAAATACAACACTTATCAATAAACAAGAGACTGAGTTTGTAAAAAGAATGTAATGTTTTTAAACAAAATTAATTTGAATTTAGAATACAGAGCCATTCCAAATGTCTATTTGAAATAACCTGTACTGAAGAACGGCAATTACAAGCAGGACAACGCACGTTGGATCTTCTAGTGAAAATGTATGTTTGTATATATTTTGAGGTCAAAATTAGTATATTTCCTAATTGATAATCTATTGATATTATTTTATTATATTTTATCATGTAAATCTTTCTATGTGTCGGTAAAACAAGAGAATAAATGTTTTCCAGTGGAGCAATACATTTTTGCAATACTATCAGCAGAATATATATTTTTAATTTATGTAATTATTTTTTTTAGTAAACGTCGTTCTTATGTTTGCCTGCCAACTACTAGCTTCTACCAGAATTATTATTAAAACATCAAATTTATTAAGACGGACGTTAAAATCAATAACGTTAAAATTGGAAAATATTCCACTTTATCGCATCAGTAAGAGAATTCATAACAAAAAGCAATAAAACAACAATAAAGTGTATTTTGCAATCAGAAGCGAACCAGCTGCCAATGTTGAGAGCAGAACGAAATGTGGCTTTCGATTGCTGCCCTCGTTATTTGCGCATCCTGTTGTACATGCTATGAAGGGTACGAGGACACCAGGACCATGGCGAGGCCCTATCCCGCCCAAAAGAAGATACCTTTCCACAGAAGTATCCCTATACTGAACGCGCACAAGTACATAAGGCCAATAGCGCCTGAGATCAAGAGGCGGAACGCGAAGAAGCCGGTACCGTGGCTCAAGGACGGCTACACAGTGTTCCCTGCCATCGGAATCAAAAAGGTAGATGACTATCCCAACAGCCCCCTCTCTTTGATGCCATTCCCGCCAGAGTTCGATGGGACGTCCAACAAGATCCACAAGAAAATGCTGCCCGATTACGGCTTCTTCAGTTTCAGGGAAAAGAGATCGGCCGTATTGCCGAAAACGAACGTCTCCAACAAAGGTCCGAAAGCGGTCGACGCTAAGGCCACTAACAAGAAAAGCGTCTCAGTAGTTAGACCAAAGAGTCCAAATAACAAAACAAGTAGCAAAGGCAAAGCAGCGGCTAAGGGAAAAGCTGCAAACAAACCGGCGGCCAGATCACCAGGAAGTAAGGCGAAAGCCCAGAAAAAGCAAACGGGAATCAAGCATCCTCCGAAACAACCGGCACAATCCCTCGCAAGGAACAAAAAGAAAACCAACAAAAAGAACGTACGAACGAATGCCAAGGCGAGGAAGGCAACCAAAAAGGGTTTACGCGCCGGACGTCCAAGAAACAAGAATAACAAATCGATTGTAAGAAGTCCGAATAAGAATAAGAATAAGAAACGGAACGTCTCCAAGAAAGCTAAACCCGTTAAGCGTAAGCAATCGCATCCTCAAGGTCGCAAAGGTAAAGTGTAAAGAGAAAATTGTAATAAATCGATTGATACGATAGTTTATTTTTATTTTAAACCCCTTGTTTGTCAGTATACGTGGGCAGGCGTCTAATAGCTGGTAAAGACGCCCTGATCGAGCAGTACCCTTACGTGGTCTCTATTCAGAAGGACGGGGAGCACTGGTGTGGGGGTGCCCTTCTCAACCCGCGACTCGTTATCACCACCGCCAACTGCGTTTGGAAGTGAGTCCATTCTCTTTCAATTATGTTCGCCTAGTAGGTTCCCACCATTACAGCTAAAACATTGACAAGATTCGATATCATAAATTATGTTTATGGCTTTCCCATTTAATTTTTGTAATTTTTCAAGTAGGAATATAGAGCTCGTTGCACTTTCAGACTACTTGACCTGGAAGGTATCTATGCCTTACATGTGCATGTATTGTCAAGCGTACTTCATCTAAGGCTAGCTCCGTAGCTAGCCTGGGTTAACGAACCCCTGATTTATCTGGTTACCGGACTGTTATATCTACTACTCTTCACCCGACCCTTCTTTCCACTGGCAAAGAACCAGCAACCTTTGTTCATGATCAATATTATCACGTAACATCTGGTGAACCATCCAATAACTTATCAATTTTTGTCTTTAAATTAACATACTATAGGCAGTCTGTTTCATATGCTTTAAAGGAAATAAATGGTCTTGTAATAGACACAATGGAAGATATTCTTCCTTTTAGATCAATAAGTAATAATATGCTTTATTTGTGATTTTAAATTGAGTTACTTTTCTAAGTCTACGTTATGAAAAACTTTTTTGAAACGTTAGCAAATTGGAAACCGAGAATATGATAATTTATCAATTTCACATAATTTTGTCACACTATAAATATCATAAAAGTCGTGGAGACTATATGTAATTACAGTTCACTTCTAAAAATACAGCTTAACATATAAATACACAAACATATATAGCATTAGGAATGTATGATTTTAATTTTTATCTCTTCTTATACTCCACCAACTTTGTATTTTTCTGATTCAGCTTTATGTGATGACTATTTTAATATAAGCTTCGAATCATCAAATTTTAACGTGATGCTTCATAGCAGTGTCAACAGACCTAAATTTAATAACCAACACTCATTGATAATCATCATCTTCTCGAACACATCTTTCATTTCGATATAGCGCTGAAAAACATACAATTTTTTCATTAGTACATACATTTATCAAGCGATTTTCAATTTTTTTATTTTTTATCTTATAGGGTATTCGGTTAAGTCGTTTTTTTTAAAAATCGAAGTAACAAAATTTGCATTTATATATTTTTGAGCGTATCTTCGTCGTTTATGAACCAATTTCAAAAATTATTTTTTTATATGATAGAGGATTATTTGAAGATAGTGCCGTAAAACTTACAAAAAAAAATTGTTTTTTTTTACATAAAAATTATAAAATTTATGATTGTTCGCACATATCTCCACAACTTATGAACTGATTTGAAAAAATATTTTTTTATCTAATAGAGTACACTCCCACAATGGTCCTACAAATTGTAAAATGTCGGATTAGTAGTTTGTTTTTAAAATCAGAATAACGGAGAAGATATATGGAAGCTACATCAGGGAATAAATACCCTATAAAATGAAAAAAGATTTTTTAAAATCAGTCTAAACGAAGGAGATATGCGCGAACGTACATAAAATAAATAAACATTCGAATTGAAATTTCCTCCTTTTTTGAAGTCAGTTAAAAACTTTACACCAGATTTATTTCCATCAAAAATTGCAAAATTGACGTCAAACGTCTCACAAGTGAAGTTGCATTATATATTATTTCTAGTTATTTTTATTAAAATGTAATATACCAAACCGATACACATAAAAATTTTATGAGATTAATATCAAATCCTATCAAATAAAAAATAAATAAATCAAATATGCAGCCAGGGTTCTTGGCACCATGCCGCGAGGAGTAGGGTTATTTGATTATTGTAGTTAGATTAGTTATATTGCTCTGTAAATATT
>JAOCPS010754659.1:0-10371 GCA_025505425.1 Graphium colonna | reverse complement strand
ATACTTTATTTTATGCCGACTTTATAAAGGGCGGTGGTACTTCCCCGGACGAGCGTGGCCGTTAAAGTGCAGCAAAATCTGTGAAAAGATGTTATGCTCTACCACCTTATATCTTAGTATAGATAATTGATCCAAGCAGCTGACTCATACATAACAATAACATTATTTTTTTTTCAGCGGTCAACTGGACCTAATGATGCCTTGTATCACCACATCAGAAAACTATCGCACGTGGAGGTGGAATGGGACTGAACAGTTCATAAAGGCGAAAAGATTTCCATACCTGTACAAAAATAAACGTGCCGGGTAATATATATAATTATTTATATACGATCCTCGCGTTTTTTAAACCTTCTTAGCATAATAAGGACTTAATGGCTGGTTACTACAATATCAGAGAAAAGTTAAATATAAATTTACAGAGTTAACTCGCAAGTCAATGACAATCCTGATGTTACTTCTTGATGTTACATAACATTACGTACAACTCTTTCATATTTTTGCGCTAATTAACTTAACGGCTTACGGGTAGTGATATTTAATAGTAATTCCGTATGTAGTGTGTATGCGGTTATTTATTGAGCTTACTCTTGTAGTATGAGCACACGAGTGAGTGCGCTGCTGGTTGCGCAACTATCTCTCTCTGTAACCCTGTCTCTTTTTATCGTGTAAATTTCGTGAAAACGCATTTGTCATTTGGAAAAACTTAAGGAACGACAGAGGTCTCTCGACCGCATAATTTATGATTTTTTTTAAATCACTTTATATAATATACAAAGAATACATTTCACTTGAAAAAGCCTAGAGCGAGCAGTTCATATCCAGTCTGTGTTATTTAAAAAAAAAAACGTTAAAATTTTTTAACAATTTTTTAATAACTTTAACAGGTACCATAAGAGCGGCGGGGGTCTGACCGAAGTGGTATTCCTAGGGGCCGGTCACATGGTGCCCATGGACAAGCCGGGCCCCGCAAGGGACCTGGTCACGCGGTGGACGCACAACCAGAAGCTCAGCCGGCACTTTACCCTCCTAGAAGGCTCCTTCGTCACCGATTTCATTAAAAACAACACAATATTGACGTAGTTATAAGGGAAGTGTGTGAATAAATAATTATGTTCTCTCGATTGTTTTATTAAAATTAGTATAGTAAGCGGTTAAAAGAGTCCAGTATGACCTCGAGCCACCTTCACCGTCTGTTACACGAGAATAATGACATCCACAAATCTCAGATTACTTAATAATTTCAGTAACTCTAAATAAAACTATTGACTCATTTCAATATATTTATTTTAAAACCGTTTTCATTATTTGTGTAACGCTCTTTTATTAAATAATTATTATTATTACATATAAAAATCAGTCAGTGGTTTCGACGAAATAATTAACCATTATCTTTTTACACAGCATCCTAATAGCTTAAAATTGGTTATTAATAAATGATTTTTGAGAATACTAGTTCGTTATAAGACATTGTATTAACTTGCAACTTCACAACAAATGCATACTCGCCCTAATATTCTAAGTATGCATTCATTGTGAAGTTGCATAATAACACAACCGGACATATCGGATCACAATATGGCGCATATTGTAAAAATATTCCGCAGAGTGCCTGTTCCTTGAAGGAAATTATTAAATTTATTATAGATTTATAGCAGAACTAAAAATACCAGGCTAGAAGTAGCCACTCAAGACTGCCGAAACGTTGAGAACAGACATGAGATAGGCAGCGTCAGGCGGATAGGATACCTGAGTCTCTAGAAGAAACAGAAAGCCAGTCTCTCCCGCCTCAAGGTGGCAATTTACTGTATTTAGGTTTCATTGTAATCTCCAGATATTGCAAAGTGCCACAGTGAGGATGATAGTAGGCGTCGAAGGGTTTTTTCTTCGTTCAGCTCGGGCTGGGGCACAGAGCAGTAAGTTGCAAAACTGCATGAGGCTGCCTAAGCAATTGCACTTAAACGACAATTAACCATTGATGTTTAGTGGGGGATTATCCAAATATTTGTTTTTCTTTTACTGTTTATGGGGAAGGGATGAAATGATGGGCAACCGGTTACCTCACTCATCTGCTTAATGAAAAACTTTAACATTGTTAAATGTAATTAAATAGTTTAAGTTTTTCTTCTTTTATTTTTTATTTCACGTTAGTATTAAAGCATTTTGTTCTCTTTTTTATATTCAATCGTTATTGTAAATGATGTGTATGCCTCTTAGAGTAGACATAAATATAACACAGGTCTGTTTTTCAAAATCCCTTTAAAATAGTATCAAACAGTTTTAATGATTACCACAGCAGCATTAAGAAACAAAACGGTAAAGGTTTAGTAAATTAACACTTTTTAAGAGATGATAGTACAACTAAAAATTATGTAAATGGTTACTATATTTTTTAATTATGTAAATGGTTACTGTACTCTATATTTTATGTGTATTCTAAGGTACACTCGGCATCTGTATACTCCTTCGTTAGGTTTGCCATTATCTGTGTTTTCTATTGCGCTAGTGTATTTTAAACAGATAGTGTAGCTTTTTAATAAATAAATGAAGTGTTTGACGGCACTTCTACTTTACTCCGTACAGACGTGTATACAGAAATGGACAAATTTATAAATTAAATTACAAAATAATTAACATACATTTTGATGAAGATACTGAAATGTAATAGAAAGTTATGTTATTTGTGTCGCCATAATGATCAGCCGTAAGCTTGATGCAACTAGTTATAATTTTAAAATTTCGTCGTAACTCGTTATTCGTAGATTGTAGTACATTCGTACATTCGGCTTATTAATTTTCTAGATTTATTCTATGACATGTTGGTTTTTGATTTTTAATTTTTAATTCTAACTAATATTTGCCATCGTTTGAAGACATACACTTTACAGGAAAAGGGTAATATTCCAAGTGAAATATTTTTTAATTGACAACCACAAGAACTCAAGCCATGGACAATAACTAGATCAACATAAATAAAGAATTTTTTTTATACATACTGTAATTAGTATTATTTATTTTATTTAACATGATTCCACTGCCTAATGCAGTTCCAACACCATGTTTTAACAAATTATATATTTTTTTTCTATTTCATGCCTTTAAATAACTTACGGTTTCTAGTGGATATCCTATTTCTTATGTACCTTAGTTTTATTCTAAATTAATATTTTATAATGAAATTATATTTAATACAATAACATTTCATTTCCATAAATAAAATATTTTTAACTATGTCCACACCGTCGTAGTTGGTTGTCACTCTTTATCTAATCTGTATCAGTTTGACGTTAATGCAAATGTGTGTGATATGTTTATTTAATTTCAAATTTTCCAACACTTTTTGTAATGTTTATGTGATCTTGGGTTATAAATATCCAACGAGGTTTTACTAAAATGTATTGTTTTAATATATATTTTCTTTTAACAATAAGGTAAGATTATCGTGATAGTACTTTTGCTTTTTATGTATAACCACTTGACTTGGTTTCGTTATCGTTTATAAAGTTAATATTTAATTTTTACAGTGACTGTTTTAACTTATTGTTTATTAAGTACCTAATTATGCTATGTTTTTATACAATACATCGTGATAATTACACAAAATATATAGGTCAAAATATTATAAACCCTACAAATATACAAAGTGAATGTGGAATGCATACGTAAATAATACGTGTTTACGTTATATTGTAAGATAAAAGTTTTTTGTCTTTAACGAGGTATTTTCGGGTTCTCAATATAATATTTTCTTAATGTCTCAATATGCGTTCGAAATGTTACGAAATTAAGTTATTTATCGTATTAAATATATTATGAAAATAACTTATTAATCGCAATCTTTTAAAAACAATAACAAATTTTGCCTTATGGGCATGTACTAGTACATCGCATGCCCATAAGGTAAAATTTGTTATTTTGGTTGTTTTCTGTAAAGTTTTAGTGATTTAATGTAATAAATCACAAGTATTTTGAACTTATTATGATAGTCCATGACTAGGATTGCGACCCGTACCTTATTACAAAGTATTGTACCTTATTTATGGTACTTATACTCTACAAGAATAATACAGTATGCAAAAGAGCTTTATTTCGCATGACTTAATTCTTCTGGAATTAATTTCTCATATAATGCACAAATGTTGCTCGTAAGAAGTTTTTAATAAAAAGAACTACAACTTTCCGGATATTTATTTGTTAAAAGTAATCGGAAATGTATTTTAAGCAAAACGGTAAATTAAAATAAATAATACTTTATTTTTACGCGATATACTTTTTACAAATCTTACGTACCAATGTACTGAATTTTCCAAATAAAGGTGGCATCCCTATGTAAGACCGTTCTGCCCTATATATTTATGTACCTACAATTTTTATTCATTTAATACTATAAGAGACCAATTTTAGTATATAACTGTACATATATGTACACTGATCTTAACTGTTTAAGACTATAAAAAGGCGCGTTTATTAACTAGATATCGAAGTATAGAACTACAGTTGCTAAAGGAGTGATGCAAAGATTGCATCATCTTTAATAATAACCAGCTGTTGGCCACGGTTTTATACGCAAAGGACAATGACCATTTTTATATGGCATATCGGACCAAGTTGCATCAAATATTTTTTTTTTGGGAAAAGACTTATTGTATTAACTCCTACAGAAGTTCTTTTCATAAAGAAAACTATGGTTTCTATTGCATTCTACATTTCTATGACCGTTTGTGTAAAAGTAATGTACGTAAAGCAATATTTTTTATTTTATACTAAAATAAATTCCCTGTTCATAAATCAAATCAATTAAGCGTAATGGCGTAAGACATTATGGAAATAATTACTATATAATTTTCATCTTGTCCCGTATTACTTTCATACAATTTTTACAATTTGCAAACATTTCAATTTTATTTTCATGTTGTAATTTTTTATATTTGGAAATGGAGATTTGGTTAATTATTTAAATATTAATTGTCAACATTTGTTATTTTTGAAAAGCCAACATATTTGTAGACACAATTACTTAAATCATTGTCATCAACTTGCGTTTTGCATCCACTGCTGGGCATAGACCTATCTTTGCTTTTGCCATTTTATTCTATCTTGAGCTAATCTGGGCTAGATGACGCCCGCGATCTTTTAATGTCATCAGTCCATCGCGCTGGTGGACGACCCCTCTTTCTGCAACCGGTTTTCAGCCACCACTCAATCAGCACCTTAGCTCACCGTCCGTCACTGCGTCTAGCCAAATGATCTGTCCACTTCTATTTGAGCCCCAAAATACAATCACTCACATCCTGAACTTTAGTCTGCTTGCGGATTTTGGTGTTGGGATTCGGTCTTATAGAGTGATACCAAGCATGACGCGCTCCATAGGTCTTTGCGCAACACTTGACTTTATGGAAAATCTCCTTAGTGAGTTGCCACGTCTGAGCACCATATGTCATAGTTGACAAAACGACGGATTTAAAGACATTTTGGTAAGTGCTTTAATTTAAAAATGTCGTCAAATCTTCCGAAGGCGCCCATCCTAGTTGTATTCTCCTGAAGATTTCTTTTAACTGATAGTCTTTGCCAAATAATAAAACATGTCTAAGATACACATATGACTCAACCTTCTCCAATGCTACGCCCTTGGCCTTTATCATATTCATCCTTAGGCTTACGGTCTTAGATGTGATAACCAGGCCATCCATTGTTTCGGCAATCAATACAAGATCATCGGTTAATCGTAAATGCAACAAAATGACACTGTCGATTTTTACGCCGCGGGATACCTGCGTGGAAACGTTTTTATGACATCTTCCAAGAGAGTCGTAACTCACATGAAATCGTGTCTGCTTGTCATACCCCCTTTTGATCGAAATGGATTTTGTCAGATTGTGAAGCCTCACTTGCACGGTTACCGAACTGTATATACCGAGCGTCTATGTGACAGCGATGGAGAGAGTCGAACACTGACCAATGTACGACACCCTGTCGATTATTAGTAAATTACTTAAAAGGCAACTATTTACCCTCTATCTAAAGTCGTGTAAATCCTTGATCGCGTCTACTCGTATTTGCGTAATAAAACTCGCTCTGAAGTGTTCATTATTATCCCAACAAATATATTAAGGAAAAAGACGTTCCGAATTCTCTGTACAGTACATTAAAAATGAGTAATACGTGAAAAAAAATGGAGTTTTTTGTCAATTACATTTTGAATTAGGTTATATTAAAAAAATGTGAGATTTTTCATATTTAATAGTGAGTCAATCCATTCAAACAATTATGCATTGTAGTCTAGTAGATTCGATAAATTTAGTAAAGGAAATGCTATGTCAACATCTTATCTTTCGAATCGTACATCGAAATGTCAACTAATAAAAGATTATGCGTCATATTTCATACTCGCATTCTTTTAATCAAAACCTTTTCGATATAAGGTAAACACTTCTTAATAACTATTTTCACAGGAAACAGCGAAACTGGCTTTAAACGTTTGTAAATCAAATTATTCAGTAATTTTGGTAGAAATTAAAGAACTGTCGGACCGATGTTCATGAAAATAAATTGGGACGATCGGGTGAGGATTTTGAAAATCGGAAATTAAAGCATACAAACAAAAAATATATAGCAGATTTGAGAATCACCTCCTCATTATCCGACTTCAAGAAAGGAGGAAATTTCTCAATTCAAATGTTTATATAGACGGTTAAAAGACAACATCACTAACCAGCCATTTGGCCGTTTTACAGTAGCAATTTAAAGTTAAAAAAAATATATAAAACATTGTGGTAATCGGTGAAAGCTATAAATACAACATCGTTACATATTTAACTTTTAAGTTCTTCTTGGTATCCACGAAAAAGAACTTAAAATTACAATATTTTTTAAAACTTTAATGTGCTCTGCTGTAAAGCGGCGAAATGGTTTGTTAGCCATTAACAAACGAAAGCCTTTTAACCGTCGTATGTTTTTTAAGTACCGCCATTTATGAAATTTTAAAAATTCTTTATTCATCTTGTACAGTATTCTTCCGGAATGGTCCCACAATTTTCAGGAAAATCCGTACAGTAGCTTTTCTTTTAATTGAAAATAAGAAAATTACTTTTATTTATTTTTGCGCGTACCTCGGTCATGTCTGAATCAATTTCAAAGCGTTTGAAGTCGGTTTTTATACTTTTTGAAGTCGATTGAAAACATAACTCATTTAGGTACCGAATTATTAACTTTCTGTGATATTTATAAAATTGAGTTTGTTGACGACCATTGTCTGATTCCAGTATAATCGGTACCAAGGTAGCGGAGTCGATTACACCGGCGCTGATTCTTACGCCGTACATCAACGAAAATAAAACCGAAACTGCCAGAAATCTTTCTATTGTCAATCCTTCGCTATTCCTGAATGTTACCAGCCACTCGGGCTTCCTTACAGTCGATCCCACACACGGCTCGAATTTGTTCTTCTGGTACTTTCCAAAGGAAAGTATTCCATCAGTTAAGACGCCATGGATAATCTGGCTCCAAGGAGGACCTGGCGCCAGCAGCCTCGCCGGCTTGTTCGACGAGATCGGCCCCTTCGAATACGATCCTGAAACGGGTTTAAAACGTAAGTTTGGGTTTCATTTTAAATCGCATCGCTTGAAAAACATACAGGGTTACTTGGAACTCGGCTATACATTTAGAGGGCTAAATTTGTTGCATTAGGGCTCCCCAATCTATTCTTGACGAGATTACGTCCAGTTGCAAGTAACCCTGTATACAAGATGAATGGTGAACCAACTTCAATATTCAAAACCGTTATATATGGGGATTAATTGACCACTGAGTCAATGTAATCGAAAGTTCAGTAATTATTTACGAAACCCATGTGCATCCTAGCGGACACGAGCCGTTTTCATTCGCTGCCAGCATCATATCCACGCCTCATCTATTTATTTGAAATTTTGGTCGCAAACTATGCCCCTAATTTTATCACAGAAATATGATGACAAACTAGTACCGATTGCTTTAAGAATTGGAGATACGAATAATGAAAGCCATGGAAGCCGAAGAAATTTGTATGTGGATACTGTATTTACGTATATCTTGAAAGGGTTAAAATTTAGATAATTTCCAACGCTCGATGATAAATGTGATATCTTCCAATTAAATAAATAACTAAGCGAATCGATTAGATAGAACGGCCTGGTGAAAGAGTAAAGAATAACAGCCAACACACTACTAATTATTGGCAAAATTTTCATGTTGTGAATTAATTTAATAATAAATATCTGCTTGCAAACACCAGAACCATTTTAAAAAGGCTTTATTGGCTTTTGATTATGATAAATATGAATATATTTTTTCTTAAAGTGCCAATGCTTTTTTAGGTAGAAATGAATCGTGGTGTCTCGAATATTCTGTGGTATTTATTGACAACCCGGTAGGGGCGGGATTCAGTTTTACCAACAGTAAAGATGGCTACGCGAGAGACATGGCAATGGTGAGTTTTTAAATCTTCAAAATAAAAGTAATCTTTCAAATCTGAACGGTAGAAGTGATTGTGAATAAAATAGAATTGTATAAGTGTCCTTAAATATGAAATAAGCGTATTATATGGAAAAAAAATACGAAGGATTGTTTTTAATGAAATTATTATGCACTTTCGACATATTGTAGGTAGTCCATTGATTCAAATAATTAAAAAAATTGAGAGGGAAAGTTGATAAAATCTAAAAGTCCTTAAATATCCTCGGCAAAGATATTATTCAATATTTTTACTAATTTATTTGAAATTGTACTAGTATGTCTTAACCATACCAACTAAGCTCACGGCAATAGTCGAATGGCAGGAGTCGAAAAAATAAATAAAGATTTTGATAATATTTTCGTAAAAAAAATGGCGCTAAATATTCCATCCTTATCGCCACGGGCGAGTCATGTAACAGAGAATTCAATGCATGTCTGCTACTGTACTATTTTCTCGAGTTCTTTCATTATTCCAGATTGTTTCAAGGGATTGATTATTTAAAAATATAAAATGATTTTGTCACTCACAACAAAGCTTCGTTCTCCACTCTCATCTTAAATTCTTCATTGTTCTCTTCTTCTTCGTCTAACGTTTCCGGACCTTCGCGGGGTTTATTTTGGAGCTCAAAATCTCCAAAACAATCATATATTAAGATCCAAAACGTAGTGCTTAAAGTAGGGTGCGTGCAAATTCACATCATTAAAATTAAATTCGTAATCAGCATGTTTTCTTATTTGTGGACAGAAGAATGTCAAAGAAAAAACAAATGGCGAATAAATAAATAAATCGCTAACTTCGAAACACAAATCACGATACTAAATTTGTGCTGAATTTGAATTTATAATTGCTTACCAAACGATAGATTATTTGAGTTCGAAATGACTAGTTCGCCCAAACACCAATGTTACACAAAGAACCTAATAATTAAAATGAAAAAAATACCTCGAATAGAATATCGTATTTCTGCTGTTCTTGTCAGTCCTTCGATGAAGAAAGTAATATCACCTTACACGTAGCCAGTGCATAATAAAATATATCTTCTTCATTCTCTTCGTTTTAACAGACTTCAAAAAAGGAGGGAGAGGAGGGGAATTTTTTATGTACGTTCGCGCAAAACTGCCATTTATGGACCGAATTTAAAAAAAAAAATATCTGATATGCATCCGGAATGGTCGCATAAAATTTTCAGGAAAATCGGTTTAGTTCTTTTTCTTTTAAATCAAAACTTTCCTTCCTTAAAAATCAGAAATTGAATTTATCTATTTTTGCGCGTTTCTACGTCGTTTATAAACAAATTCCAATAATTTTAAATGTTTTTTTTTATCTGATGATCTATTACTTCCACAATGGTCTCATAAATCATTTTATGAAAATAGGATTAGTAATTTATTTTTAAAATCAAAATCACGGAGAAGGTATGTTTCGAAAGTACACTTTTAAAGCGTTTGAAGTCGGTTTTTGTAATTTACTGTGAAAATAAACTTGTTTCAGACATATTATTTCTATTTAAAAAAAAAAAAAAAAATATATATATATTCTCTAAAAATATAACGCGAATTCCCAATATAATATTTTACTAAATTAGAAAATGCGGTCTAATTTCGATCAATGAGGGTCCTCCAGTGCGACTGATTGTTTGAAACAATGGTTTCCATAGACGAGTATCCTTGTAACAATATTAATAATAATTAAATACTATTTTAAATTAATATATCACTGAAAAATTTCTGCATTCTCTCTAGCCTTATAAGGCATAAGACATAAGTCATTTTTTATTTGTTCAAACATGGTATACATACAATGCATACAATGCATGCAAGTTATTTAATACAAAAATGAGTCTAACATGTTCGGCCACATAACGCGGCATACAAATTTAC
>JAOCPS010754548.1:0-10371 GCA_025505425.1 Graphium colonna | reverse complement strand
TAATTAGGAATAATCGCCGTTGCATCTAGTTTAATTAGCAATATTCCGCGAAAAATTTTTTTCGCGGAATATTGCTAATTAAACAGTCTTATAGAAAGAGAACATAATCATAAGGGTTAAAATTGATAAAATTCAATACAAGATATAAAACTACTTAAAATAAAACGATAAGCATTTTAATTGTCATGTTTTTTTAGTGTTTGTATAAATGTTATACATTTACCCTTATGCTAGGGGGTGGAATAGGATCATCATGGTAGTGTTGCATGTCTTTTCTTTCATCATTATTCTGATTGGTTACATTGCGTCTTAACGAATTTAACACAGAAATATTGGAAAAATTAAGTTTAAATAAAATGATAACAATAATTTAAATGACTAACATCGCAAGGGCTAAGATAAACACGGATATACTATAGTAATTTCCATATTTTTAACAATATGTGGCTCGTTTATAAATTGATCAAGATTACTGACTAGTTTTTTATTTATATTGCCATCGGACTTCAGCGATATTAAATCTGTGTTAATGAGTTCTTAAGGCAGTGGTCTTGATTGAACAGTTTCGATCTTATTTATATTATAAAAAGAGTCACACATTACACAAGACATAGGTATAATTTTCACTATTTTGGTTCATATAAAGATTTATCCCTACTTATTCCTAGATAAATCGAATTTAGTAGTATAGTAGCGCATGATACAGTGTTTTTTTATCATGTACTGGAATATTGTGATAAATTTTAAAAAGTTCATGACCCACTAAAGGAGTTTGTAAGATGTAAACGATTCTATTATTATAATAGTAACAAATGGGCGAAGAGATGTTGATAAGAGCATTTATGTGTTCGAGTTCTAATGACACAGAAAGTTCTACCGAATTCGGTATAAGATGATGGTAAAAAGTAAGTTGGTAATATAGCTGTTTGTAATGAGGAATGTAGAACATTGTTTTTACTAAACATAATGGTACTAATGATGTCCTCAATTTTAAACGACAAATTTAATATAGCGCCTTCTAAAATGTTAAGAATAAAATAAAATTTTGTTTTAATATACAGTTCGTCGGTTACATTCTTTAAATTTCTCGACAAGGTATTTAAGTTATCGTTTAATATTTTCTCATTAGAATTAATTTTGTAGATGCTGGTATTAACATTTTATATTACGGAATTTGTAATCAATATATTTTCTTTTATTTACGCTGTTAAATTTATGTCGCTTTTGATTATCTTGTAATTGATTTATAGCATTATTATATTTCTCGGTGTCATATTCATCTAGCGTGACAAATAAATGTTTAAATATTCTCTGTTTATATCTTCAAATCCAGTGAATAACAGTTCTAACATATTTGGACAATCTGCGATGTCTACTATGTTGCTTTTTCACAATATAATTTTGCATGTAACTATAACACTTCTTAATTATCAAAATGAGGTTTAATGGGTGATGCGTAAATGGGCATTAATGGACTTAAATGATCATTACTTATCTTAAGAGAACCGACACGATCGAAGTAAACGTAGTCAGATGATGCTGTAAAATTATAATTACTAATATCATAAAGTTGATATTACTTTAAGTATGCAATAAAAAGGTTTTAGTAAAATATATAAAAACGTTGTATGATCTTAAAAATTGTATATTAATATCTAAGAATTAGGATGTATAAGAAGGAATATTTAATTAGGAATAATCGCCGTTGCATCTAGTTAATTTCACCTCATCACAGTGATGAACTATGCGTCGTCGATTTATAAGCAAGGCAAGTGTATTTCTAATATTTATTTTAATCACATTGTATGTGCCTTTACATACAGGTGGCAAAGCTTTTAGCAGTTTAAAATATCTTAAATACACATAGTCTCTTATGTGATATGTGATGGGGCGATTTTTATCTATTCTATCGTAAAATGATTTAGAATTTTGTTTTGACTTCTCTATATTTATAAAAACTTTTTTCCTGAGAGTTGGGACGGTGTTGCAACATTTGTACATATTCGGGATAAGTGGTGTCCAATTTGGAATCATAATCAGAGTTAAGGGTGTATGGTTTATGACCGAAGAGTGTGGCCTAAAATTTGTAGTAAAATGAACTTTGGTATTGTAGGTAAGGATAGCTGTGTATACAGTATTTTGACCAGTTGTCTTGATTCTTATTATTATATGATTCAAAATATTTTTTTAAACTTCACTGACTTCTTTCAAGGGCGCCTTGAGTCTGATGATGGTAAGGTGAGGACCACAATTATGTTATTTTTAGAAAATTGCACGTTTGATAGATCAGAAATAAAATTAGAGCCTTGGTCGGTAAGAATACTTTTTGGGATTCCAGAAAAAAGATAAAGTGAACTAAGCTTTCACTTGTCTCTAAAGCAGTAGTAGTACGTTATGGATAAGTAACTGAATATTATGTTAAGTCATCTTGCAGCGTAAGAATATATTTAGTTTTGCAGGTCCAGATTCTGGAAGGGGTTCTACGATATCTATATGCGCTGAAAAGGGAATGTAGAAGTTGAGGTTAGTTGCATGGGAGCATGATTAATTTTCCTTAAAGCTTTGTTAGTTTAACAAGCGAAGCAATTTTTTATGCTAGTTTTAATATCACTACGCATATTTTTCCAGTAGTATTGTTCTCTTAATCTATTGAACATTCTATTATTTCCAAGATGTCCTGCTACTGGAACATCGTGATTTTCTTTCAATATTTTAGGGATTTTACTAAGTGTTGGATAAATGACTTTATTATGGCAAACATATATTTCAATGCCAGTGTTATTAAATAAATATACAATCAAGTTATAAATTTTGACAACTGGTTCAGATATGAAAGAACCTTTTACCTTCAATGATACTTTCGGAATCGGGGATTTTATTTAGTGTATCATGGACGAAAGACAGGTTCTTCTAAGTCAGAATAATTAATGTTTCTGCTGGCAATTTAGAATACTATCACTATGTACGGCTATGACAGTTTTATAGTTATTACTGCATTACAAAGAGTTCATGAAGTCAAAATATGTATCATCTCTGTCTAGGGATTTGGTAGGATCGTTTCCCTTTGGGCTAGGATTTTTAGGTGTTGTTTGAGTAGAGGAGTTAGAAGGACTAAAAGCTATATATTTTGGATTAAAGCTGGGATTTATCGAAACTAGTTCGTCAGGTGAGCCAACATTGATGGGTAAGTACGGAGATAGGTTGGATTCGGAGGTACGGTCTAGTAAATAAGGGTTAAGAGGATCAGAGTCATTGGAATTTTTAGGATTACTTGGTTCGGGAACGGAGGACTCGCCGCAAATCGGATTTACGGTGTATCGTGAGAGATCGTCTCCTGCAGAGTTAAGTTTGCCTTTTCTGTTACTAATTACCTAATAGTATTCTTCAAGCTGTAAACGTCAAAGTTGTTATTTACTACTTGGTTCGGTGTAGTTGAATAACTATTTTAAAGGACGGTAGTCAGTTACTTTATTAATTTTTTTTCTCGAATAAATAAAAGCGAAACGTTTTACAGCCGTAAATAATTTATAATAACTCCTTTTTTGTCATACTGTAATTTATTTCGCTTTTATTTCTAATACTTACACTAATATTTGTCATTTTAACAAATTTACGAATTTTATCGCGGTTTATTTTAAAAATTATCAGTTGCTTTTGTTCAGGGTTCTAGATGCATATGATATGGGATTATCTTTACCTACGGGACCATGGTAAAGGATGGCGGAAATTGCGTAATTGGAAGCATCGTAGGTAAGAGTAAAAGGCTTTCTAAAATCGTGGTATATCACATGTGCGGTTACTACTTTATTTTTTAGGTTTTCGAAGGCAAGTTGTCGTTCATTAGATCAAACAAAAAACGTTTCCTTTTACTGTAGAGATGTTAGGAGTTTGAAGATTTTTGAAAATCAGCAATGAAGCGACGGTAGTAAGAAATGAGCCCAAGATCTTTAATATCTTTCGGAATGCTGGAAATTAGGAAGTTTTGAACGGCTTTGATCTTTCTGGGTGTGGCTTGTCACCGTGTTCGGTGATTATATGACATAAGTAGCAAGCTTCTTGTCTCAGGAATTCACATTTGTCAGGCTGGAGTTTTAGGTTAAAGGATCTCAGTTTATGGGAAACGGCTTCAAGATTTTGAATAAAGGAAGACGTATAAGACGATGTCATTCATCGAGGTAGACAAAACAGCGCTCTCCTCCTAGTGAGTACCGTGTTCATTTCACTAGAAGGAAAAAAGAGCATTTTTGAGTCCAAGGGGCATGCGTGTGAACTCGTAGTGACCTTGGGGAATACGAAACGCAGTTCTACAAGAGTCTACAGGAGACATACGGATTTGATGGAAACCTGAGGTTAGATCTAAGGTAGAGAAGTATTTAGATTTGTCTAGTTAGACAAGGATTTCAGTTATATTTGGAATGGGGTAGGTTTTACCAATAGTAATGTCATTTATATTTATATATAAAAATAGTTATAGTCAACAAATATCCGCCACATCTTTTTACAGCAAGCGTCAATCTTTTTCGGGACGATATAAATTGGTGAGGACCATGGGGATATAGATGACAGAATGAAGCTCTGATCTATTTAATTTTTTAGATTAGTATTTGCACTTCTTTTTTGTGAACTTCGGGAAAGCGAAGATAAAGGTATTAAGTCTTCTAAAATATTTACTACTGTGAGGTTAACTCTACTTTTAGGATTAACTTTGACGACACAATTGCGTGATTCGGAAATATGTTCGTTTAGGATTATTCCTATTATATATATTTGGATTTAAAACTGTAAATTCCACAACTGTTTCTAATCGCAAAGAGATTATATAAATACGAACCTATTTTTAATTAAGTCTTCTTTTTCAGTGTTAAAATTGTTGTCAATGATACCTTATAGATAATTCAAGAGGTCACTGCTAATTATTCCATCACCATTACTGAGTTATCAATATGTGGAAACAATGGCAAATTACTGTAGGCGTTGTATCGTTGTTTAATTCAGTTCCCATAAGTTTTATTATTTCTGGAATAAGAGGTGGAATGATATGCATAGAAGTTTTTTTTAAACTTGCACAGGAGCCGGTATCGATCAGTAGGGAGAAAGGACTCGTGGAGATAGATATATTCTAGTTGTACATGAGGTAAGTAGCATTTAGAAGTATTGAAAGTTATTTAATATATTTTATTATTTTTATTTGTCGATGTTTTTTAGGATGTAGGTGTTTTATTGGAAACAGGGAGAGACGATGTAGCGATAAAGGTTTATGTGATGAGTTATTATAAATGGTAATGGATATTGTTGGTAGATACAAAGGATTTACAAGATGCAGAGGGTTGAGGTTTAGGTGTAATAAAATTATTATTTTTTGTAAAAGCAGAAACTGATGATATATACACAGTTGTTTCCATTATTAGTGACATTGCTATAGGATATAGAGGATACCGAGTATACAGAGTTATTTGAATTCTTAATGACATTGCACTGAAATACAGAGGATAAAGAGGATGCAGAGTTATTATATTTATTATGGGCAATTTCGTTTGATACAGAGGTCACAGAAGTTATATGTGGAGCAAAACAACTTTTCACAGCTTTTGCTGCACTTCTATGGCCGCGTTCGCCTAGGGCAGTATGAATGCATGACTTTTGGGATGCCGGATGGCCTTGTATACCATTTTCTTTTCCTATTCCTATCCTCTCTAAATCCGTAATCCTGATCCTATCCTATCCGATAAACCTATTATATCTGATCTTCCAGGTTGACAAAGCTCTGCCAGAACAAACTTGTGTCTGAAGTCGAGACTTTACTGAGCCAAATCTCGGATTGGGGTCGACTAAATTTAGTCCAATTTAACCCACAGAAGAAACAAGTTTGTGTGTTCCCCGCTAAAAAGAAACCCTTTCTCGTGTCTCCTGGGTTCATAGACACTTAGCCACAGCATTGATCGGAATTCTTGGTATTGACATATCGAGTAACGTCCAATTCCGCAGTCATTTGGTAGGTAAAACCAAGCAAGCTTCAAAAAAGCTTGGCGTCCTCAGCAGAGCGAGGCAGTATTTCCAGCCGTACCACCTTATTCAACTATATAAAGCACAAATTTACCCGCTAATGGAATACTGCTCTCATCTCTGAGCTGGGGTACTTCAATATCAGCTCCTTCCATATGACCGCATTCAACGTATGGCCTCTCGAATTGTTTAAGACCAAGCTCTTTCCGGTCGGATTGATACCTTGGCTCTGCGAAGGCACGTTGCGTCTCTTTTCATCGTTTACCGTATTTACCATGGGGAGTGTTCCGAGAATTATTCGGGTTACTACCTGCTGCTACTTTTGCTCAACGCACTACGCGAGAAACCAATAAACACCATCCACATCACATTGATGGTTTGCAGTCCTCAACTGTGCGATTTTGCCTACATTTCCTGCCACGCACGACTTCTTCGTGGAACAAATTGTCGCCAGCAGTATTTCCGGACCGATACGAATTAGGGACCTTCAAGAAACGAGCGTACTCTTACCTAAAAGGCTGGCAATGCTCTTAAAACTCCTCTGGTGTTGCGGGAGTCCATGGGCGGCGGTGATAATTTAACATCAGTTGAGCTGACTACTCGTTTGCCTCCTTCTGCATAAAAAAAACCTATGCCCTTGCTAACTGCTATATACCCTCGTTTTGAATCATATTTAGTTAGACGATCTCGACCATTTAGTCGCTGCACAAAAAAACTGCGTGACACTTTGCGGTCTGCGCTTGATCTATACGGGCGCAGTCTCTATTGTCACCACTCGCTCTTCAGCCTCTAGACCTTTGTCCATCGAGGATTAACGCCGTTCGACTGCATTTTTTGAAAATTGCTTAATATATATTTAACAAATAACATAACAAAACCCTAAATATTTTACTAGTTTCTTGTACATTTACCAGAATCTGAAGCTTTTTGTTTGTTAAAATAGACAAGTGAGAAAAAGAAAATGTTGCCTTTCTTATCTACTCGTGATACACATTGAGTCTGTGCCCGGGAGCGCAATGCTGCGTATTCTATTGAAGTCGCCGTCTTACGAATGTAGAAAGACGTCGAGTTATATTATAAACAAGGGAATAATAATAAAACATCTTCAGAAACAAACTTGTTAAAATGTTTTGATATTTTGTTCTGAAATAAAGTTATTAATCGTTTTCTATATAAATATTAGAGATGTGTCCGATAAATCAAAACGTAACTGAAAACGGTTACGGGTACATATCGTTAGTTATCGATATGCAAAACAAGCATGCAAGCAAGTTATCATAATTTTAAACTAATAACAACCTTATACCTTACAACATAACACTCATTTTTAAATATTTTATGTTTGAAGTAGGCAGACAATGACGATTACCCGTGGAAACAAAACGTAAGCGAAACGATAAATTGAAAAAAAAAATTCAGTGATTAATAAACAGTTGTGGCGAGCGAGATGAGAACTCGTTTTTTACTATTTTATAATTTTACTGGCAAACCCTTCTACGGGTTTCTGTGGCTAAGGTATACGTTTAATTATGTAGAAATTTACTATTAAATACAGTGAAATTATTATTTACGAATAAAGGCTCGGATACGTTACAACCGGTATAAAAACCTATCGATTTGGGATTTGAACTTGAGGTCAAATTTGAAAACGGTTTATCAACATTTTTGATTCACTGGTCCGCGCAATGTTGAGGTTAATTTTTATGGTGGTTTTTGATTGAAATTTATATTATTTAAATTAATATAAAAAAATAATCTATACTGTCGAAATAATTTTAGTTTTAAATATTACAAATTAATAAAAAATCATTAATATTGCATCTGATTACAAGTTAAAAATAATTGTATGTTAATATTATTGCGTGTTTTATGACATATTTTTTCGTATCTACACCGAGGTTTTCCCTTGTCATATAATAAAGAAATAATTCTTAATAAAAAATATTGCGACTATACATTAAGATATAAAATTACGTCAGTAGTTTAAAAGTTCATTGCGGACAAACAACGTTACACGTAATTTTTATATATTAATATATAATACTGCCTATGTAATACATATAACTCGTCAAAATCGGTTTAGTCATTTAGCGAGCAAAGAACATTAGCTTTTTGTCTTGGGGTAATAGGATATATTTCGCTAAATACATAAAAAGTTTCCTATATCATACTGAAAACATTATAAGTAACATTTGCGAATTAATTAGTGTTTGTTGTTTTATTTTTTTACAAAACATAAAAATATTCAAATTAAATAAGAATATTATAAATAAAAAAGTAAATTTTACTTAAACTGAATCCTTATATTTGGTAAGCAAGCAATAAGCAACACTAGCATGACCCACCAGCTGCCGCATGTTATATAATTAAATTAGACAATAAACAGTTCGTAACCTGTGGTAGCTGGTAATAAGTATAACGGTAATATTTGATATCGATATTTGAAAACGGTTATTGATATCGATATCAAAACTAAACATCCGTTATGTTGTCGATATTGAAAAAAAAAGATAACGCCTAACCATGATAACATTCGACCTAACCATGATAAAGCTAACAGAAACATACGGCCGGGCGTCCGAGAGGGCCGCTCAGATTGATCCGGCTTCGATGCATACTGTAATAATTACGTTGTATGTAGGATGTGTTTGCACTGCTGCCCCTCACTTGTCCAGGCACGGCCAAGTGAACCTCGAACTTTTGGCAACTGCACTGTGTCCGTAAATCGTATTTTTTTTATCATTTTATGATAATGCTAACATTTAAGTTCTCAGTGTCCAGGCGCTCGACTTCAATTCTCATTACTCGAGGCGAACCTGAGTTCAATCGCCGGTGCCGGAACTCTGAATTTCTCAATGTTTTAATTACTATTTTTATTGCCGATTTACAACCTGTTTATCTATAAAATAATACTGCTAAACCTCCTGTGCTTAAATATTAATTCAAACAAGCCATCTAAAGTAATACTAGTTATTTTAATGTAATTTATGTTTTTTCTATGGGGAAGGAGGCAAACGAGTCGCCTTATGGTAAGGGATCTCCGCGGCCCATGGAAGACCAAAAGAATAACAAGAGTATTGCCAGCCTAAAAAGTAGGAGTAAGTTCTTTTCTTGACGATCCCTAAGACGTATCGGTTGATTCGACCAGAGTGAGATGTTGTGACTTATTGCGGCTAATTTTCAGTAAATAAGCCAACTACAAGTGATGTTAATATAAGGAAACTCAAAGTCAACATAATTTTTATTTATACACAGACACATGCACACGTGTGTATGTATGTGTGTGCGTGCACGGGTGTATGTATGTCTGTTTGTATATACGAAATAATACATTCACAAATTTGATGATTCGACAAAATCATGGGTACATGAGTTCGTCTTCGTTTTGCTTTTTTTTCTACAATAAAGAAATTTATTTTATCACGTACAATAGCAGTAAGATGTTTCCCTTTTGAACATAAGATAAAGTATGTTCACTTACACAAATATGTTTGCTACGTTGTTGTTTGCTTTATTATCCGTTCCCCTTTTAGGGAAGAACAAGCGTCTAATATGAAAACACAAAAACGAAGAAGTAAAATAGAGGAGAACATTCTCTGTTCAAGGAGGAAGTGATTTTTGTGATAATACTGCCCTCACATTCTTATGATATTCGTATTATTTTGCTATATTGTGCAACTTTATGGACGCTACATAAATAAATCATGAAAATTACTGCATAGATCTATTTTAATCATAAAAAACAAATTAATGTGGTAAATAAACGTAAACTATATTGTCACGCGAGTTAAAAGTTTTTTTGGAAGAAAATTTTCAAGTTACCCAAAATTAAAAAGAATGTCATTTAAAATGTGACAAAAAGGAATGCTATTTAGGGTTTATTTGATTATCCGCCGATGTAAAAAGATGGTTTATATATTTGACTGCTATATGTGTCTGTGGCATCATAGCTGGATCGCTTCGAATGCGCTTATTGCTATTTGAAAGCAGATGTTTTAGCAATGTTCAGATTAGCCAATCCGAAGATATCACTACATTAACTTTATGATAAAAGTTATTAAACCTATGTAACATTATTGTAGCTTAACTTTAAAAGCTAGTGTATACTGTAATAAATCTTACTAAAGATCTAATAATTACTGAAATTTTCTACATGCGTTATTTTATCAGTAGATCAGTTAAATATAAGATATTTGGGATATTTTAGCAAGATTTTTTTTTTCATTTTAAATTTATTGTATTATTTATCGTTAACTAGTGTCGAACTTTTTAATTTTATATGCGTGTTGGCTTCCAATACCACTTCCATTAACATTTTGTTGTATCAGGTTCTGAAAACATTACAAAACGAAGTCCACACTTGTTTAA
>JAOCPS010754437.1:0-10371 GCA_025505425.1 Graphium colonna | reverse complement strand
ATCAACCCAAACTTGTGGATCTTCAAAAATCTTGTGGATCAAGCCGAGACCTTAGAAAATTCAAGTTGTCAATCTCCCAGATGGTCAATCTCCGATATTGGCATATCAGATCACAGATTTTCCCGATGTTTTCTTCAGTCGTAGATGTCGTAGGCTGGCCGGAGCAAGAGTCATCTTCAATTCTCTCTCGTCCGCGTTCAAATTCTGCAACCCATTTTTTCACAGTCATATACGATGGAGCAGATTCCTACAATGTTGTTGACATATCTTCGTAAATCTCTTTTGGATTGAGTCGATGAAGTGGATAAATAAAACGACTCATATAATTAATTACATCAAATTATCGAATTATATAATTAGTTTTATTATTCGGCATAATATAAAATTATATAAATAAATATATAATCCGAAACATGTAGATTTGATAAAAAGTATAATAAGCAAAAATTTTATTTAAGTAACACCAAGACTATAATATAAAGTCGGCATTAAATAAAGTATGCATGATGACTTTTGGGGGTACCGGATGACCATGTCTACCCTTTTCTTTTCCCACCCCTATCCCCTCCAAATCCTTAATCCCGACCCATCCTTTCCAATAAAGTTCAATCGCAACTCTCCGGATGTTGCGTATGTCCATGGGCGACGGAATCGCTTACCATAAGATGAACCGTCTGCTTGTTTGTCTTACTTTCCATAAAAAAAATATTCTCCGTTATGCATTTTGTAATACACTTTAAATTCCATTCCTTGTTCCAAAAATAAATCCTTTAAGCATAATGTCATAGTATATCATGTAAATATATTTTTATTAAATGTATATATTTATTGAATTATGTTAAACAGAAATAGGTTTGAGTAAAATGTTGTATCTGTATAATAAACCAATGTTTCTCTTTGCAGACAAATTAGTTTAAACTTAGCCTGTTGGACTACCGGCCCGTCAAATCGTCCGATAATTTCCTTCAAGTTCTTAACTATTCTACCGTTATCGGTTTTGAATGAATGAAGATTAATGACCAGTCGTCCAAACTTCGCTACTTTCCTTCAATAGTTTAGTTTCAGTGGTTACGTCAAGCTATTAGTTGTATTGGTAACTGCACTAGTCGTACGCCTATTGTACAATAGTCAGGCCATTGAAACCCAACCAAGACGCAGGCTTCGTAACGCATATGGCACTCAATCGACCTCCGCACACCTCCAAACAAGTCCCTCTTCCTGCGTAATGTAGTCGCACAATGACCCCTCGCAATGATCGTTTTGGAATTTGCATATTTCAACGACTGATTCATGTATTGCCAATTATTGCGTTGAAAATACGGGCTCACTTCAGGAAATGTCTTGCAAACTTTTGTCAAACAGACGTTATTGATTTATGGAAGGTAGAAAGGTTTTTTAAGAGCAATGCAAAAGCTGGCATTTTATGTACATATTACGCGAAAATCTTAAAAAGAGAGCCTATCTCTGTTTTATGTCGGCCACGAACTCATCGATTAATGCTTTAGTCAATGGATCGTCAGAGGACTAGCTTACTCGCTTGGATCTTATTTATGTCCAAAAATTGTGAACGACTCTTTACAGTGTAGTTAAAAACGAGAGGTCTATTCACATCGGCCTTGGGTTATAAATTTGATATATTAAGAGTAATATGCAATTATTTTATAACAACTATTGGATGATGCAGGTATTCTGTGAGGCTTTGGTATTTCCTCAAATGCATTGGCACGTGCGAAAGTCGCGCATATCGTTCCTTATAAACATCCAAGGGAAAGAAACACACAAAAACACCTTTAATACTGTCAGTCACGAAATCTTCTTAGCAATCCTTTCCTATTTAAAGTTTTCAGATGAAGCACTGGAATGGTGTTCTTTCTATCGTCGAGGTCGCCAACAGTCTTGCAAATGGTGTTCCTCAAGGCGGTATTCTCTCCCCCATTCTATTTTTTTTTATGAACCTTATTACTCGTGAACTTCAATATGCATATCACATTTATGCCGAAGATCTTCAGCTATACGCTCAGACAACCTCTGACAAGTTCCCAGAAGTCATTCACTGCTTAAATCAAGACTCAAAAATGGTCCGACAGATTTGGCTTAACTGTCAATTCTTTGAAATGTCAGGCCATTATTGTTGGAAGTTCCCGTTCCTTGCATAAAGTGAACTTATATAATCCCCCATCATTAATATTTAACAGTGTTCCTATAGTTAGCCGTAGTGTAAAAAACCTGGGTTTACATATTGACATTACGCTCAGCTGGAGTAATCATGTTGCGAGTGTGATTGTAAAAGTCTCGGGTACTTTGTGGTGCCTTTATATATTAAAAACTGTTTGCCACTAACAACTCATTATTCTTTTCTTAAATCTTCCACTACTCCGTCGTACATATACCAACACTTTCGATACCTATGTGCAGTCAGCAATAAAAATCTTCAATCTTCACATAATCTTCTCCTTGAATCTGTCTTCACCGTTCTGACACTATTCACTCTTCATTTTTTATCCAATCCATTCTTTTGTGGAATTCGCTACGTCTTGATATCAGGTTAGAAAACCGCTTACCGCATCATTACTGAAAGCAAGTCATTGTGGAAATATTTAACTGAATCGTCACTATATGTATGCACAAATTGAACTAAGCTATTTACACTACTTTGCTTAATATTTTAAAAAGAATGAAATCCGCGATCAAGCACACTTCACTTACTCTAAAGGGATAGCGGTTTTCTAAGGACACTCACAATATTTGGAACGATGCACATATATTTATGCTTAGAAAGAGATATAAAAAGTAAGAAAAGCATACCTGTGCTGAGCGTTCTTGATGTTTCCTCTGGTTATGACTGATACGGTGGTATCCATATGACAGGACAGGCCAAAAAGTGCGTCAAGGCTACTACCAAAATCCAGTGTAGTAATAAAATTAATTATATCGTTTTTATTAATAATGCCTGCATTAACATTCCATTTATTTTGTTTCAGGTAATGTTGCTCACAGCAGTCCGATGAAGATGGGCCGATAAATATGTGTAAATAACTTCTAGCTATTTATATAACAAATGTTTGAATGGATTTTATAGTATTTGTTTTAATATTGTCCTAAATACGAAGAAAAACTTTTCACTTTTTTTATCAGTCGATATGAAAGG
Source organism: Graphium colonna (assembly GCA_025505425.1). Taxonomy (NCBI): domain Eukaryota; kingdom Metazoa; phylum Arthropoda; class Insecta; order Lepidoptera; family Papilionidae; genus Graphium; species Graphium colonna. The sequence continues at coordinate 7,223 of JAOCPS010754437.1, read as the reverse complement.
GATTTGTCGTGAGGTGCCATAAATCCCTTTTTATTTTGGCACTTCGATGTGATTGGGACTCCCTTATACCGTTCCCATTCCATTGCTGTCGTAAAGTTTTTATTAAAGAATTCTACTACGTTGCAATAAAGTTATTTGCCTATGTATGTTTTAAAATATAGTAAAAAATGAGCGTTATATATAAGATAATCTTTCATTTCGTAAGTGCGTTTATCTAGGGGTATGTTTAATATCACGTATAGTGGTCCATGTTCTCGTTTCCGAAATTTAACAATGAAGAAAAATCACTAAAATTTGAGGTACTATGTGCGAACGTGTTAACAGATTTTTAATTACTCGCCTCCTGACAACACCTTTACTAATGATAAGTTTCTCGGGATTCAGAAATACTGTAATTGCTGTCCCAGGTGCATTAATTATATGAAACTGAAGTAATAAATCTTAAACTTAGCTTATGGTTCCTTTAACAGTGGCGATAAAGTTTTAGAAAATTATGTATAACAAATTTTTAATTATAATTTTTTTAATCTGACCTTTCAGCTCCAAAGAATCTGCGTTGCCTTAATTTTATCATTAACCACCAAGAATGCTTTGTTTTTCATTAAAATACTACCGTTAATACACATAAATTGCTTTATCTTTTCTGTTACGAAGCTCGCGATGTTCGTATTATATAATTAAAAATTAAAAATGACATTGTTATCACAATATTAAAGTCCAACTTTACCGGTGTTGTACACATTACAAGTGACGTAAAGTTCAATCGTTTCTTGTATTAGAATCCTATACAGGTATTAGGGTAACTGTTCATGGATGCCGTCAATAATCTAACTTTTATTAATATTTTGAAATTGAAAAGTCATTATTATAAACTGACCCGTATGAAATGACATGATAATAAAATAAACCACTTGTTTTAAACTCCAAACTCCTCACATTATCATGTCTACTTAGTCTGCATGCGAATGCAGACTGAATTTGTAACTTATCTTTCTCAATTCTTGAAATAAATGATAGATCCATAAAAGCTGAGTATCGTTGGAGATTGTGAAAAGTATTTAGAGAAAACAGTTGTTTGCCTCTTGTTTAATTTATGACACAAATGTGAAGGAAAATATGTCATAAACTATAAAATTCGATGAAATGTAGTATAGGAATTTTCTTTACACTTCATGTTCAAACTTTTTCAAAAAAATATTTTCAATATTGCTTTTGTCAGTTCAATAACAGTGAAATTCAAGATATATTCAATACAGGGAAGAAGTAAATAATAAAAAATATATTTGGTAGCATTAAAACATTTGATTACATTTTTGATAATATAGCCGTCGTTTCTCACGCGTACGTGAGCCACAATCTACCACCAGGCCCACATGAGCGCAAATCGCTAAAACCGGCCTCAAAAATGACCTGAAATAAGTAAAAACGCCAATTCGGTACAACTCACTAGCATCCGGCAGACTCAGAGAGAAAAAGAGATGAAATTTAAATTGTGCTTTTTGAATATGGTATTGTTATTTTTGAAACAGCGATCGATCCTTATAAATTATCTTTTCATTACTTATTTGTCACATGATACGGATTATTTTCATTGAATAAAATAAATTACTCAGAGGAATGAGAATAGAGGTTACTGGAAAATAGCTGTATTTATGTTTGACGTTTATTGTGAAAAGCACTATGTTAAATTGCACACATACTTTTTCGAATTCGATATCACTATGCAATGAAATACCTTAACTCGTTCTATTTGGCCACGAACTGATTGTGGGCTTTAAATATTCTCTATCAGTATAGAAATAATTATGGCTTTACTTCAATTTATTAACTTTTCATGAAAATAGAGTCTTTTGAGATAGAATCAATTCACTTGATCAAATACCTCAATTGATTTGAAGTATGAAAGTCCAACGATATTTCGGAGGTCGAACTCCTCCTTCCCTTCACGTCCCTACGAATCGAGGGGAAAGCGTCCCCATCGTCTTTCATTAGGGACAATTTGTTTTTCTGCTACGACGCCTTTGATTATTTGTCGTCCGATGCTTTAACACGTGAGTAAATTTGTATAGCAACATTTATTTGTATAAAGGCAGGAATCGCGAATTTCAGTTTTTATATACAACTTGTATATGAAGAAAATATTATTAATCTATGAACAGTGATTATCACTTAACATCGAGTGAACCGCAAGCTTGCCATCATCTTCAACAAAATGAAGAAGTTAACGTATACAATTCAATGTTGTCTAGATCTGTGAAGCCAATGCGAAGTAGATGCAACAAAACGAAACAGAGTTTTGTCTTTATTGTATTAGTCTTCATTTATTTTTACAAAGCGTAGCAAAGCTTTCGTATGCTGTTTTATAAAATTGAAACAAAGCGATTCAGCATTACGTATTTCATTTGTACGATTTATTACAGGCAGAATTGAAAAATCAAATCATTTATTTACAGTTAGTGCTTTAAGGTTCGTATTAGACCTTACAATGTAAAAGCGTGTTTTTTGTTAGAGGTTTATCGCCATTCTCTTTTAACAAGCGGGCTTCGTATCCTCCCAAAGAAACAAGGTAATGATTTGCTCCTTTCAATTTTAAACATTTTAGAGCATTTCTCGAGAATGTATTTTTCTCTTAAAGTACATTTTAAAATATATTTATTTATTTTATGAGGTTTTGTGTTTCTGACCAAACGTCAAAAAAACGCACAAACAGGAATCAATATTTTTTTTACGCTTCACTCTTTCCTATTGTTGTTATTAATTCATCTCCAAAAATGTTGGTCGCCATTTCTCTTGATAATGGGTTTTGATCACCTGCGGTCGTGAAGCGCTGCCTATCCCCCTGTCTCCCGAACAAGGGCTCTCCAATCGTGTTGTGATTGCTGAAGTAACGTTCACAATGAATTTTTGTATCAAAACTTATGCTAACAAAGTTCAATTTGCTTTAATACTATGGTGTTCGCGAGAATACGCGTGTGGCCAGTTCGATTGATAACTAAACGAATTTCGCTCCAGAATCAAAATAGAAAAGGTTTACTTTGCCTCACAAATGTTAAGTTTGTATTTAAGGAATCTGTGATCGAAGCATTGACGTCGATGACGTCTTAACAGATATTTCTACTCAGTAAGCGACCACGATAACCAAGTGGTTACAATATTACGACTCTCGGTGTAACACAGCAATTGCTGTAAATATTGCATCTTCATACTAAAATAAAATATAAAAGTGCTCTGTTCGTCTCCTAAAATCTCTGCAACACATAATAAGCAACAATTGTGAAATGCTTGAAAATTCTTTTTACCTTAAAGTAACGAAAACGAGTATGTTTCAAGATCTTAGCTGAGCTAATTGTAAAATAAAACTTTGCATTTACCTCCAAAAGATAATAATAATGTTTGGAATTTCAAAACCTTTCTAAAATCGAGGTTTAAAATACAATAAACAAAACGTATGTGTGTAAAAGTACTTACATCTTTGTACTCCATTAGATTTAATGCATTATGAGAAAATGTTTCCCTGCTTTTAAAATATTGTGTCTACATCGTCTGCTTTCAGCAGAGTCCATCAGCACAAATGAAAATATATTACTCATCATATATAAAATAATAATATGATATTTATATATATATATTTTTTTCATTTTCACGGGTTATCGTGGAACAAAATAAATATGGAAAAAATATACAAAAAATGTATTTTTGCCCCAACTGTAATCGAAACTTCGCTCCTTTGGCCAAAAAATACTTTTACATTTACGTATTTGTTGTTTATTTCCATTGTTAAATTTTTATGCTGGGGATATGAGAAAATAATGCTTATTGTGTTTTGGCGTATTCGTAACTATATTTTTAATATAGAACTTGTTCTATATTTAAGTTTCTTTTTGTAATAACAGATTTTGTGTGTAAAATGTAATTTTTGCCTATGTTTCGCGTGGAGGGCTAAAAATGTGTAAATATTTTATCTTCATAGCAATTTTTCTCGTCTATATTTTGCTCCCAAAGGCTCCCAATTCCTGATCTAGAGAACACGACAAATGTCGATTTTTTCATCAGTATCCTTTTTGATTATATAAAATAGTTTAAAAATTATTTTTAATCCGATTTTAAACAAAAGGAGGAGATTATATGTTGGATTGAATGTTGATTTCTTAAGTATATATCCCCTGATATCCAATTATGAAGGGATTAAAAAATAGTTTTTTTTTATTTGAAACTATGTTTCCGAGTTCTATTGGTTAGTATTAATTGTTAGTTTAATTGAAATAACTGTTAAAAACATTTCAACAAAATTCACTTCCAAGGGGTTTAAAGGCGGTTTCGAAATTTTCTGTAAACATAATATTTGTTATATAAAAAGGTAGCTGTCGAGCAGATGGTTTACGTGATGTTAGGCAATAACTGGCATCTATGAATAAACTACTACAATATTTCGATTGTTTTACGGCATGAGGCAATATTGACCAAATATTTTATTATTTATGTTTTTGGTAAACGAAGTTTTTGAACAATTTTCATTCAAACAATATAAAATATTGCGACAACATGCTCGTTTCCGGGGTATTAAATTTTTTACAATTCAAAACTTCCTAAAGCAACCGTAGTAGTTTCAGTTTTACATTTACAAAGAATTCCCTTTCAGTGGCCTGTTCAACATCTGTGCAAAGGTTTTTATATCCAAAAAAGTCTTTCTTGGATATAAAACATTGCACAGATGTTGAACAGGCCACACGTAAACACTCTTCGGAAGCCTTCTAATATGAAGGAGTTACATACAGATTATTAATATATGCCGTCCATCCTCATATTAAAACGGCAAAGCCGGCCTTGCTCTTCCTTACCGAGACCCAAATATCCTCCCCAGCTGACACCTCCTATCATACTTACCCCGGATAGTAGAACTATAACTAGATATTCAGAATTTTTAGGTACTAGCCGCTTTGCTATCAGTTATTCTGCTAAATTTGTCGATGCGTCATTCGAGGCTATCATTAACTTTGAAATTATTTTAAAATAAAACATTTATTTTCATCGTTATAACGATGGACTGGCTATACGTTGCCAAAATGCACTGTATCTGCACATACGTTCCTGTTAGGAGCCAACGGGTACTGTAGCTTTCCTTCGTTGCTTCCGCAAAGTTTCAGTGTTCATAGCGTTATATTGATTTATGCTTTGCACCAATACCGCCTAGGACTTTGCTCCCATAAATTCATATTTATGCTACCTGTTCCGGCTTCAGATCGGTGTTATTTTCAGTCGACCTCTACGCGAAAATATTGAAACCAAAATAAAAACTTAATTATATTTTTCAACAACATTTAAATTAAATTATGAAATCTATTTCGTAATTATATTGTATTCACACACACTTCGCTTTATTTCTCAACTACTTCCTAAATCAGCAGACACATTCAACTCGCTCACAGGAGGGCCATTCATTAAACAGCAGATATTGCAACTACAATGGATGAGCGTCGACCGGAGGAAAGCCTTCGTGTCTCCTCTTCCTCCCAGAGCGCGATTTTGCATTTGGTGCTTTTGTACATCAGGTCCAACGAAATGTTTTACGGCGCTAGTTGATTTTATAGGATCATCGATATTTTCAGTAGCTTTTGTATGTGTCTAGCATAGCGTACAGATCATTGGTTTTTGTCTGTTAATTTTAGCAATTTATATAAATTTATTAAATTGTATATTTTTAGGTGTGGTGAAGGTTACATCTTTAATATGCATGTAAAAGTTTTACGTTTGCTGACATGTCTAATGCCGATGGAATAGAAATAAATGCTTACATATATTAAATAAACGATGCTATTCGTTTGACCCGTGATTCAGCTCGTGTCCCAGTGCGGATTGGTTTGATCCATCACAGTACTACAGGGCGCTAGATGAAAGGTTTAAACATTAGATATCGTATGCAGTTAAACTTTTTATACCTTGCTATATCTAACCTGAATTAATACCTAAGATCAACTGATCGCAGTCCATCTTTCGTTCATTTCTGTCCTTCTTATGAACTTAGCCCATTCATCACAGACTAGTTTTTACATACTGTAACATTTCAATCAATCTTTGTAATTTGGTCCGGATTCTGCCGCTGGTTTGGCAGAATAACTTTGCCTGCACGTGTGCATGATCGATCGTCTGGACTTGCGTTCACCACAAACTCACGGAAGTATAGGGCTATGCGAAAATTTATTGTTGTTTATGTTATTAATATATTATAAATTTGATGCATGTATGAATAAGTATTTTCGTTACGGGTATGTAAAGATTTATTTATAATTAAAAAATTATGTGTTGTACACATCATGTTATGACGCTATTACGTTCTACCTATTTTATCCACCGTATAAAATATTTTGCATATTGTCAGATAAACAGAAAACTTGAACGAGTATATTATTCTTTTAAAATAAAATTATTGTTCCCGAGGAATATAATTCACCAATAAATGTGAAGAAATTGCTCTGTGATCGCTGGAATAAATCGTGACCAGGATAAGAAGAAAGAATCCCAAAATACGATGAAAAAATATAGCCATAAATTTACCAAACACACAGGCAAAAGCGGCTATAGAATATATTACTGAATAACAGAGACTTTCCGTAATCTGATGAACAAAAATATGATAACTTATCAATTTAGTGTCCTCTAAGATATTTCCATCTTTTGATTTCATCTTTTGAATCATCCCTGAACCAATCTTAAACTGCCAGAGGTTCGTGAATGTGCTAAGGGCCGTTTTAAGGGCAGTCGTTAGTCCATGCATCTTTGTGACAACAGCGATAAATCGCAATTCAAGATGTTCACTTGTGGCTTATCATCGTTGTTACATAAAAGTTAACAAAAATGTTGAATATTTAATTGTTTGATGTTTAAGGAAGATTTGAATATCTTTGTATCCACATATACTTCTATTGTTTCATTGAAGACTTTGTTCGGTATTGCTTAATGTTAGTTTTTATTCACAAGTAATTTACTGATTATATTAGTAATCTGAAATTGCCAATATTAATTTATTATTAGCTTATATATCACTGACAACACACATTTGTAGCATTAAATTCTCCCAATCATAATAAGTATTATTTAAACTAACGAAACGATAACTTCAAGCGTAACATTAGCTTTTAACTTAAAACCTACTTATGGACGAGCATGTCCAGAGCAAAGCTTCTGTTTGTTTCTGTCGCTAAAACCCATAAACTTGTTCGGTAAAT